>JBBPBX010037698.1:0-15048 GCA_038048925.1 Garcialebias charrua | reverse complement strand
ACCCAGCACTGTTTACAGGTCAGACTTTTGCTGTTTTATTTTATTTTATGATTATTTAGTGTGCATTAGTGTGTGTAGAGTTTTGTAGTAGGTTTTTGGTGGTTTGTCGGAATGAAAGGGGGAGAAAAACAGAGAATTTGTGATGGAGATACTTGTTTTGACTCATAGTGTAAATAGTGGTTAAAAAAACGCATGGGAAATTACCCACTTTATGATGTAGAAATATGTATACTAATTCGTTTTTTACTAAGTTTGTACACAAGTTCTTAAAATATACCAATGAAATTTTCATTTTAGGTTGTCAAAATGTTTCGTTCATTATTTTTTTGAATTTCATAGTAAACATCAATATTTTACTAACACGGATTTCATTTTTTATGTTGTTTTTGCTCCATGTGATAATGCATTTTGTCAAAATGAAACAAAGACTGGAGAATCATGAAGTTGAGGTTGTGCTGAAAAAGATGATGCCAAACAAAGCAAGGTAAATAGTTTTTATGATGGAAATATAAGGGTAAATTCAAAATTATACCAAAACGGACATTTAGACCTCAGACCTGCTAGGGTTAAGTACAATTATCATGCATTAAAAGCCGTCCATTTACTAAAACTGGAAGGATTTCCATGTCAACTTGAGAGTGACTTTAAAGGGATTAACAGAGCTGACACTGAATGGCCACTCACTCTGAAACGTGGACTGTGCCATTGTTAGCGAGCTGAATGCGTGCAGTAAGCGTGTGTTGGAGTGCAGGATTAAAGGCTAATCTTGCCCTGCGTGCCCCCCTGCTCTGTGACTAGAGTCATGACATTCATGTCTTGTAGCCGGTGTCGCGTGACTCTTTGTTTCTGTGCTTTCTCTCCCCCTTCCCTTGCCATTTCTGAAATGTTTAAAAGTTCACTGTCACCATCACCATGGCAACTGTCATCTCTGTGAGACTTGCAGCTGCCTTCTGTTCAGACGTTGCTGTCGATCGACTGTGTTTGTTGAGTTTTGTGTCTCTGTTTGCTTTTCAAATCAATGCTTTTCTCATGTTTACCTCTTTTTTTTTTTTTTGCCTTTCCGCGTCGATGTCTGCAGAGCATAACCAGGATGTTCTCTGGTTTCTCTAATGAATAAATGATCATGGACTGCGTGAACTGTGTCATACATTCATTAATCCAGCAGCACTCTCCCTGAACAATATGATAGTCTTGCCTTTTTATATTTTTGGCAACATGTTATTCTATACGCCGCAGCCAAGAGCCGCTTATTTCAGAGTAATCCCATATGTAATTAATGCACTGCAGGAGAAGGTAAAGTTTCATCATTCTGGTTTCCTCACTCCAGAAGAGTCTCCACGTCACACTGATCAATTCCTCTTTCACCTCCTTCCACCTGCCTCAGCTGTGTTCTCCTCATGACAGGGTTCCTCTGGAAAACTGGGCTCCATTTGGTCTCCCAGGCCACATCCTATACTGTTTCTAATTATATAACCACCAGTCGAGGTTTAAATATAGATGCTAAGTCTGGATTCTCTTCATCTGAAATGCATGAATAATTGAGGAGGGGAGAAAGGGAGAGGAGGTGGGATTCATTCAGAAGATGGATGGGGCAGGCGTAGATTTCCTACCTCCAGTGGTTTCCTGACAGCAACAGTGGGGCACTTTGTGTCGACGAGGACTGCATGAGTTAGAGAAAAGTATGACAAACTTGGTTCAGACCTCACTGATCTCAAAGTATACAGTCTAATTTAGAGATCTAAGCTGGAATGCAAAAATCAATTAGCTTCATAAATGCTTTATATCACCTGCCGCCGAATTGTCAGCAAAAACAAGTTTGTCTGTGTGTCCATTTGTTAGCAAAATACGTTGAGCTGAATGAAACAAAAATACAGAAATAAATAAATGGGAGTTACAGAGTTAAGTTGTATTCACTACAGATTATTTCTTGTTTTTATAGTCTTTTTGTTATTTGAGTCTGAGATTGAGTCAAGATACAGTTTTACATCCATTACAAAGAGATCAAAAAAGGGTTTCCTATGCATTATCTTACTTTTATGGATGTGAAACTTAGCAAGAAACAAGATCAAATTTATCATAAATGCGTGAGAGGAGTCTTTCGTCTTTAATACCATACACAACATTTTAAAAATACAGAAGGAAACCTGGTTGGATATTATTGGATATTAGAGCAACAATTAGGGATGCACCGATCCACATTTCTCACTTCCGATCCGATCCGATACTTATTAATTCAGTATCGACCGATACCGATACTTTCCCGATCCGATACTGTTCAGGTATTTGACTCTGTATAATGAAACTTTTGCACCCAAACTATTCATTTTAACATTGTTTGAGATAAACCCAATGAAGACACTCTTAAGCCTTACAATAGGGAACCCCCCTATTGTAAGGCTTAAGAGTGTCTTCATTGGGTTTATCTCACACAATGTTAAAAAGGACAGTCACAGATTGTGATTGAACACAAGTGCTCTTTGAAGCTGGATCGGAAAAGTATCGGCAGGTTTGAACCGATACCCGATACTTAAATAATGCTGGTATCGGATACCGATACTGGATCGGATCGGCCCCATCCCTAAAAACAATGTCCTTCCAAAACTTTAGTGCCAAAAAAGATGAACAGATGTTTCTGGATAAAGCTTACAGAAATAACAGGAAATGTCAGCATCAGCTTTGTATTTCTGAAGAATTTTATCTTCATTATTATACGTTACCTAAATGTTTACAGTACATTGATTCAAAGTCATTCAACTGTATCAGTTGTCTGAAAAACATCAATCAGGTGTGATCTTGAAACAAAACTGTTTCCCAAACATCATTCAATATTCATGTATTGTATCGATGAAATAAATATAGAATGACTCCAGGTGGTGAGCTTTAATGTCGCAGGAACAAGGTCACGATATCGGAGCTTCTGGCAGAATCTCCCGAGAAGAACCGCAAGATCCAAACCGGTTCACCTTGGCAAGATGTTGGAGGTGAAGCTGAACGAGGCTCTGCTGCTCAAAGTTAGGAGGGGATGCAGGGTGGGGAGACTACGTCTGAGCCGCTGTGAAATGTGTGTCTGTGTATTTTGAGCGATCATGCTGGGGGAACTGTGGAAGACTCAGTCTCCTCCGTCTCTATGGAAACCTCGTCTCGTTCGCAGGCAGAAAGGCACCGAGAGCCGTTCCACATTCGAAAGCAGGGGTGTGAATTATTCCACATTATTGCTCGCATGCTGTTGACCACTTGACAATAACGTCTTGGGGAGAATGACGATCAGTAGTGCGGTAACGATGAAGCACGTTAATCTGCTGAAACGATTAAAGATGAATCGTGTGGTACACGCTGCAAACATCTGCACAGAAAAACAGCACCTCACAGACTTATCCCCTTCTAAAAATAATACTCATTAATCATTTTATTTTGGAAGAAAGGAAAAAAAAGTGGAGCATCGCAGCCAAAGGCCAGTGTTAATCAAGTGAACTGATAAGTTGTGAAAGAGGACAAACAGGAGAAACGCTGAAGGACAGAGCAGAGACTACAGATGGTTCACAGCTCTCTGTAAGGTACAAATCTGGGACAGAAGGGAGGGAGAGACAAAGAAGGAGACTGTCAGACTTGCTTTTCACAAGCAGGTCCACGTAGCCACCTCCTGTCAAGCGTCAAGGGGGTTGTCATGGTGACAGTGGCTAGTCGAGGCTGGGAGACTGTTGCATGGGATCCCTGTGGCCTCCGATGTGGCTCAGAGAATGATGGGAAATGAAGTCAGCTGTCTGGGAATCTTAGTGTTCAAGCAGGATGTGGATTTACTCCACCGAGGACAGATACCTTACCAAAACCTCTTTGGAATGGTTTGAAAGGGTCGGTGGAAGTTAAAAAGTTGTACCCGACATTATTGTGTGTTTCTCTGGGTGACCGCTGGTGTCATACTGGTTTACAGGAACTTCCTCAGCTAAAGCACAACGTGTCTCTAAATTTACATTCAGTACATACTGAATTTTACTGAAAGGGAAAAATACAAATGCTTCAGGCAATGCCATGAACTTCTCCATTACAGCTATCTTGTTTGTATGTCGGAGGTTAACTCACCCTGGGTTATTTCCGCATGGGTGGAATGCAAATCTGAATTCTGGTGGATCTTGTGAGTTCAATGTCTTTGGAGGTGCCGCTGTGCTTAACTTAGTTTGGACATTTTCTTGACTGGGTTTTAGAGAAGAGGTTTTGAGAAAACACTTTCCTGCAGTAGACAGCAGTCAGAATGATCTCAGTTTGGAGAACCAGGGAAAACTTCACACATGAGAGGCAAGCCATCTAAAACAACAAAGACCTCTGAAGCCAATATAGCACTGAGATTCACAAAACTACAAGAATTTTTCCAAAGCAAGTCACAGGTATTACACAAGTAGACACTAAAGTTAAAGTTTTTTTTGTGTGGAGTTCTAGTATTGATGCTCTGATAAATAATAATTTCGTAAACTCTGCACAACACTCTTTAAACTTGGTCATGATTTCACGATGACCTGATTTATACACACTTAATTACTCACTTTACTTTTGAATGTCCAGAGGACCAGACTTAGCTTTTTTAGATTTTTCTACCTGGATTATTGAGCATGCATCAGGGCATTGCATATGTAGGGAAACTGACAAGGTAAAGACCATTGCATCTGTTAAGACAGTGATCCTAACTGGTTTTTTTCTCTCAAAAGAGCCATATTGACAGATCAAATTCAAAGAAAGAGCTGCAATGTCACCCCAAGTCACTTAAATTAAAGAAATATTATAATATAATATAACTCATTAAAATAGATGAATCTCCCTTCCCATTGTAAAATGGGAGACAGACTTGTCAGTCAACTTTGACCAAAACTTCTGGTCTCAGATCTGTCTAAGAACTTTTAAGACAATTAAAAACTCCAATTTACAATTAATACAATACAAAATCCTCCATAGAGTACATTACACAGGTCATCGGATGTTCAGGATGGGTTTCACTTCATCTAATACTTGCTCACAGTGCACGGACAATATTCCTGACAATTACATCCACGCATTTTGGTTCTGTCCACCTGTTCAGAGGTTTTGGTGCCGGATGTGTNTATCCAAATGAATTTGTCTGAAAAGCAAGAAAACGTTGTGGTGCGTCCAAGTGTTCAAATATGACCCGTGACTAGGGCTTTAACAGACTACCCGAGTAATCGACACATCGATTCCTATGACATCTACCGAGTTTGTTAATTTCACGTCGAGTATTCGTAATGACGTCATCACGTCGCAGTTACACAACAGAAAATGAATCAACTTCCTGTTTGGAGCGCGTTGCGAACTGGTGTTACACCAAATTCTGTGAACACCGTGTATTGTGACCAAAGGGGGCGGTGTTGCATGCACTGTTGCAGGTGCTGGGTGGTCGACTGCTCCTCTGTTTTTAGTTTCGTTTTTGACGTGCCGCACGTTTCTTTCACTTTTTCAGCTTAATAATAATAACTAATAGTTTTTGTTTTCCTGTGATTTATCTGCAGTTTGATAAATGGTAGTCCAGCATAATGTACACTCCCAATGTTTTGTTGGTCTTTTTTTGTTAATATTAAATGACATTTTTTTTGGTGTGTTTTTATTTTTTTAATTTTTTTGCATCTTAAGATCCTATGACATCATCAACTACTCGAGTTCTACTCAAGCTTTATTGTGTTAATGTCGAGTTTAAAAATTATGTACTCATTCAACCCCTACCCGTGACAGAGAGCGACGGGGACTTTGTTGGGCTGACAGACTTGCAAAAACTCAACTAGAAACAGCAGGGGTCAAAGGTCACTCAGACACAATGCATGTTTAACGGGATCGTTTACGTGTCCAGCCAGGGGGACTTCTGCACAAATTGTCTTTGCATTTTTTTTCCATTTCCAATTTTACCAATGCAGATGAAAACATGTCACCACATATGACTGTTTTTAAACAGGCTTGAACTTGTTGACTGCTTCACGGCTGTACTGGTTTGTAAAATACGTGCAAATACCGTCGATGCAGGAAATGGACCACCACAAGGCTCAAATGTTTCACAGACAGAAAAAGAAAAATTATCCAACAAGACAAAGATGGGTGAGAAGGACAAGTCTACATTAGAAGAATAGAATAGAATAGAATAGAATAGAATAGAATATATCTTTATTGGCATCGTCATTGCACCGGGTCACAAAACATCGCAATTGATGCACACCCGTCCTTAAGATAGGGGCGAGTGCGCGTAGCCGCAGCAGTAATTAAACCGCGCCGCCACAATCTTAGATATGGAAAAAAGGAAGGTAACATGAGGGTAATCAGTGGTATTACAAAAAAGATCTATCACATTTTGTCTTACAGGACACCATATGATACAGCAAAAAACTCTACCAGCAAGCAACAGTTAAGACAAATCACATTTATGCATTTGAGGTTGAGGCAGTGAGATTTTTGTCCATGAGCCATTTCCAGATAGCAAACAGTTCTGCAGATGTAACCAGCCGGCCTCCGATAACGCTCACAGAAAAGTTCTCCGGGGGGGTAGCGATAGTTAGTTAGCAGCTGGTGTCCTCAGTAAACACGTCTCAGGAGAAATTTGATATCCAGCCTTTCCAAGGCTGTTTAGGGAAGTCAGATAGGGATGACATAAATATTTTTCACTTCAGGTACACAGTGTAATTTCTGCAGCCTTGAGTCCTGTAAGGGCTACTCTGATCCAAATATGATCCAATTCGTGAACTTTTTCACTGATCCAGCTATGACCCCTCAGATGTTGACCAGTTACAGCGTCCAGAGTCCCAAGCCGTGCGGGTGGTCTGCGATCCTCAGAGATTGTGTCCACCTTCCGGATTAGCTCGTAAAACAGCTGATTCATGGAGGTCACGGCGTGGATCAGACTCGGGTGCTCCGACATGGCATTAAGTCCTGCTGAAGTCTCCCACATTTTCCGATAGGCCAGTGCCTCCACAAATGCCAAAAAGCAAAGCGCCTGCTATCATAAATCCAATTTATCCAAATTCTTCACGTCCTCAACAGAGCACAGAGAGACGCATCACCATTCATCCGCTCCAGGAATCCATGACGTATCCTCCCGGTCAGTCTGCGGGGGATGGGCTGGCTCCCCCGTGCCTTGCCGTTTTGTAGAAAAAAATCTTGTCAATAGAATTGATTGCCCATACAACCCAATCCATGTCAATTTGCGTTCGAGGTGCTTTCCTGAGGAGCTGCAGACAAGACAAGAAGCCGAGTAGGGTGGGGGAAGGTCGGGTAGGGAAGGAGCGAAAAGAAAAAGCTGCTGCCTCTTCCAGTGCCGGAAGAATAAAATAAAGCAGACGCTCGTCGACACGTACCACCAGTAGCTTTGCTTCGATATCGTCCCCAGTCTTGGTCTGAAGCTAAAATAACAACCAAGACATAAACCGGTGTGGCAGCAGCAGCTGAACGACAGTTTGTCTGGTTTGGGTCTCGTTGGTGAGCGTGAGTGGATGTTGTGGTTTGGGCGTAAAAGCCAATGAGGAATCAGAGTCTTATTTTCCAAAGGTGTCAGCTGGGCCGGTCCAAATTCATTCAACCTTTATTTAGTCAGGTAAATCTCATTGAGCCTCGTGGACTCATTTACAAAAGTGACCTGCTAAAAACTAAAGAACGATGAACAGCAATGGTAGAATTTCCTAAAACAATAGACAATAGAAAAACAAAAGAGAGAAATACATTTAAAAATATATTTTTAAACAAAGTATCAAAAACTAGCAAAACATTTTAGTAGTAAAAAAAACGTTTGTTTTTTTACATTGAAAAAATAAAAATAAAAGCTTCTGTTGCTGTATTAAAACTCAGGAGCAACTCTGTCTTTGTCTTTTCCAGTACCAGTATACAGTATGTGCTGCCTGGTCCTTAGCACTTAGCGTGGCGGAGTTAGCATCCTGCGTGATGCTAGCTGCTCGTATGTCATTTGTTTCTCACTTAAAGCTAAGTAGAAAGCAATGGGGGCAATAATGGTTTTGCCTGTATCTGTTTGTGTCAGTATTGTTAGCAAAATATCTCGCGAACATCCCACAAACTTTTTTGAAACTTTCAGAAATTTAAATGCCGGATACATTTTTATAACTGATCAACTTTTGGAGTCAACCTGATCGGAGATCCACAACCTCAGCCTTCACCTGCACGACGCCTGCTCCAAGGGCTAACAGAACTCTGGTGTCGTTATTTTCAGAGACTTTAACTTAGAAGCAAGAATTTAAAACATAATTCTGTGGATTTTCTTTCTGGCTTTCACTCAGAAGGAAAGCAAAGGTCAGACTGAGGCGACTCGCTCTTTGGTCTGAGCCTCGTTTAATCAGCTGCTAATTACACAAAGAATGTTGCGCTCACTCAATCTGCCGCTCTCTGCCTCGTTTCTTCTCAGATCTCTGAACGGAGCTGCGAACCTCACCGAGTTCCCAGACCTGACGGGAACCAAAAGTCTGGAGAGCTTGTAAGACACACGCACACACACACACATGCACGCATACAGTTTGTGTGTTGTTGAATCCCTGCAGTTCTTCTCCTCTCTGACAGGCTGGAACTTCCTTTTTCTGCAGCTGGGTCTGAAATTCAAACCGTTTCTTCTCATTGTTGTGATCAAGATTTCCATGTCATGATAAACACGCTCACTGTTTATTTTCTTGTATTTTTCCATTTAAACCCGTTTCTGAAAGCACAAACCAAACAGACGTCCCGCTGACTGTCTTTAAAACTCTGGGTTTGACCTCTATTCAGCCCAGATTTTAATTTTTAACCACATTTTCCAAACATTTCATTTGATAACTAGGACAAATAGTAATTAATGTACTTGTATCATGTTTAATCATCTGTTGTTGTGTCTCTGTGTGAGGCACCGGCAGTGACAAGTCATTCAATCACTTGAAAACAGCCAAAACATCCCACAGTGAAAACATGAAATAAACACACCTCATTGTTTTTTAATGCTTCCTAATAAACAGCTTATAATACACATCTGATGTAACAGCATGATGCGGCTGTACACAACAGAGTAAACCGAGCGTAGTAAACCGAGCGTGAACCTGAAGGCATCGTGATGCACATTTCTATACCTGCACACAGAAATCCTGACGGGGAGGGTCAGTACACCGCGAGAAGATACAACTGAGTACAGCAAGTATTGAAACGACGTACGATAAGATACAATATGATACAATACAATATAATATGATATAATATGATACAATACAATATCATATGATGCAATATGATACAATACAATATAATATGATACAATACAACATCATATGATACAATATGATACAATACAATATAATACAATATGATACAATATAATATGATACAATATGATACAATACAATATAATATGATACAATATGA
Source organism: Garcialebias charrua (assembly GCA_038048925.1). NCBI lineage: Eukaryota > Metazoa > Chordata > Actinopteri > Cyprinodontiformes > Rivulidae > Garcialebias > Garcialebias charrua. Next base: position 5,679 of record JBBPBX010037698.1, on the reverse strand, counting down.
TACAATACAATATCATATGATACAATACAATATAATATGATACAATATGATGATAGGTTATATGACACATTGAGATATGAGACAATACAACATGATACGATACAATATGACATTTTGTTATATGTTACAATAGCATACAACAAGATAAGTCAAAGTCAACTTTATTGTCAGAGCTGCAATATGTACAGGACATACACAGGATTGAAATTGCATTTCTCTCTCAGTCCCTCGGTGCAACAGTAACCATTTAAACACTAAACAATTAATAAACAAGCATAAAATGAAATAATAAAAGTTTAGTACTGTCCTGAGTTTTTTTGCATAGTAGTTTTTCATAGTAGTAAAAAAAGTATAAAAAGTTTCACCAACACCAAAACACCAACATTTAATAAACATAATCATAAAATGAAATGGAGTGTACCGTGTCATAAGATTTATGATACGGTACAATAAAACATGTGGTATGTGATATATTATGATACAATATGACAGGTTATATGACACATAACAATTTGTCTTTATAATATGATATGACATATACCGGTAATGTGATATAATATTTGTTATGATACTACAAGATAGGATATATGACACGTTACAATATGAGCTGGAATAATACAATACGATGTTACATATGATATATATATCATATAATAAAATACATTTTGATACGAAATATGACAGTATACGCTACAATGATACGATAGGTGATATGATACAATATAAAGTGATATATTATTAGTTGTGAAACGATTTTAAAAGATGGGATATATGACACATTACAATATGAGATGGTATATTACAATGTGATTGATGATATGATTCATGCTATGATACAATACAATATGATATTATACAATTTTATATTCAACCTTTATTTATACAGGTTAGTCCCATTGAGCCTCAGATATGATACAATACAATTTTATATATAATATAATACAATTTTATATATGATACAATAGAATATTATACAGTACAATGTAACATAATATATGCTAGAATATGATACAATATGAGATATGACCCAATACAATGACATATTACAATATGATGTGACATGATATATAATTATAACTTGTATTTTACCAGGTAAGTCAATTGTGAACATGTTTTTATTTAAATGACGACCTGGTTAAGAGACGGCAAATGCATAAAAAGAATAAAAACACAAAATAAACAGCACATAGCAAAATTTCTAAAACATAAACAAAATAAAAACAAGAACTGGTAACAATAAAAACAGTGAGAGGCATTGTAAAAATCAAAATCATCTTGTGATTGTATTGCTTTTTTTTTTTTTACAGAGGACGGCAAAATGAATGAGCCATGAGACATATATGACATGATTCCCTAACGGTATGCTAAAATCACATTTCGGTTCGGTTCAACTACAAGGAGGGCTCGGTTCTGTTTATTTTCGTACAAAATTTTTTTTTGGGGACAAAATAAAGACTTACAAAATGTTTAATTCCTCCAGGCTCGACTACTGCAACTCCCTGTTTATTGGAATCCCTGGCAAAAACCTTCAGAAACTTCAATACATTCAAAACAGTGCAGCAAGGATTCTGTTGAGAGTTCGTAAATTTGAACATATTACACCCATTCTCCATAACCTCCATTGGCTTCCTGTCACCTACAGAATTCAGTACAAAACTGCTCTCATTACCCATCAATGCTTGCACGGCACTTCACCTGACTATCTAAAGGACATTCTTGCACCATATTCATCCACCCGGTCTCTACGATCACAGAACAGTAATTTCCTTCATATTCCTCGGACCAAGTTGAGGACCATGGGAGACCGAGCATTCTGTGTGGCTGCCCCCCGCCTGTGGAACTCCCTCCCTGACGACCTGAGAGCTCCACAGTCACTGGTTGACTTTAAAAGCAGCATAAAGACCTTTCTTTTTAAGCAAGCCTATTCTGCCTCCACATGATTTTATCTTTGATCTTAGCTGATATCATTATTGATTTTACTTGATTTTATCACTTGTTTTATTTTATTTATTTTTTAAGCAAGCCTAATCTGCATCCACATGATTTTATCTTTGATCTTAGTCGATATTATTATTGATTTTATTTGATTTTATCACTTGTTTTATTTTGATCTTTGCTTTATTACACTTTGTAGCACTTTGAGATTTTTATTAATGAAAAGTGCATTATAAATGGAATTCATTATTATTATTATTATTATTATGAAAATGTGCCAAAAATATGTTTGTATTGTATTGTAGTAATAAATAAAAGTGACCCATTTGGATGATATTTTAAATAAACAGCACTCTACAATAAATAAACTATATGAACAATAATACAAATCTTAATAAATGCAATAACAGTCAGAACCAGAACAATAAGCAGCAACAGACTGTTTACAATCTAACTAATCAAGTTTTTGTCCAGTAGCAGCAGTGTGGCTGTATTTGTCCTCATTACTGTACTCACAACTTCTTCTTGGTGGGACAGGTGCCTGGAAAAGTTCAGAGTTCAGTTCAGTCATCACACACTTCTTAGCTGCAGGTGGATTTCCCTGAAGTGGATAAGAGAGCAGCTACCTCTGTCACAGACTGGAAATAAAAAACAAGAGGTTAAAAAAAAAGTTAATAAGATTATGATAAAAAAAAGATTATTTAGATAATAATAATAAAAGAACAATACCTCTTGAACGGTTGAATCGCTCACTCTTCATCATCATGGCAGGGCTTTAATCTGGTCCAGGGCTTGTTGACAACATCAGTTAGTTTTTTCATAAAGAGCTGAACTTTTTGAAGTGTTGACGTGATGAATGTCTCATAGCGACGCTCAGCAACTTTAAAGCCTGCGCATATAACAACCTTCAGAGATTCAGAGATTTAAAAACTCATACAGCTTGTGTTATTGCTCTGGACCGCTCTGATTACCTGATGAAGTAGTTTTAAAGGAGACCACATATAGGTATTTAAATTTTTTATGTTATGTCTGTGTGCTATCTTGACAATATTAATTCATTTTAATACACAAAATAATTCTTAGATAATTAATTATACCCTTTTTAATTCTGCCATTTTTAACTTTCGTTTTGAACGACCGGTTTCTTGAAGTCCACGCCCTTCAACGATCTGTTAACGCCCTCTGTAACAGCCAGTATCTGTAATGTGTTGTTGTTTTAAAATTAGCTCTTTTTTTATTACTCATTTGACTTACTGTTAGTGCTAGCTTAAGATAACTTACCGAAACCCGTCTGAGCGCGCCGCAATTGCTGCTCCTTTTAGCATTAGACCACCCGAATCCGAAGCTAATGTTAGCTTGTTCCTCTTCCGGTTTTCGCCAGCTCCGCTCGTTGCACGCGGAGATTTTGGGAGTTATCGCTGTTCCAGTCAAGACACACACAAAGTTCACCAAGTGTCTCCCGTAAATTAATCCGTAAGGAGAAGGTCCTCACTGCTGCGAGCCTGCTGCGAGGCTGAAATGAGGCTGTACAGTTGAAGCTCCGCTCCATCGCGCCAGAAGAGGGTCCCGTCGCAACCGGTCCCTACGCCGGGGGTCCGCTCGTTTAATTTTTGCCGGCTGCGCGTTGGGAGCGATCGCAAATACACTAAAAATTGAACTAAAACATAAAAATAACAATTATACTTTATTTATAAAGCCATTTAAAAAAACACAGCTGCAACAAAGTGCTGTACACATGAAATTAAGAACATATAAACAAAAGATGAGATGAAATCATGAAAAACAACAGTCATGTGTTTAATACAGAAGTGGGTTGAGCCTAACCAGGGGTTGCTAGGTGAGGGGCTGGACTCAGGTTTGAGGTGATTGGCTACGGCTTGTGACGTCAATAACTGCAGGAAGTGTGAATCCAGGTGTATTTATCAAAAATAAATAAATCTACTTAGAGTAAATAAACCACTGGGTGCATTTTTTTGGCACAAGGACTGTTTTTTTATGAAGTAAATACCCAAAGTTGAGTAAAAAAAACATTAAAAAGTGAATTTTGCATCTGTGGTCCCCTTTAATGCAGCTGTTGTTAGCGCTGTTTCAGTAACAGCTGATGTTTTTTCGTTCACGTTCGGATGACAGTTTCCAGCGCGTTCACGTTAGACGTGTTGCTGCAGAGTCTTCATGAAGCAACGTTCACACAAGCTGCGTGTGCGCTCGTCTTTTAACAAGAAAGCTATAACGTTCACAAACAGGAGACCGCACGAGATGCTAACGGCTAAATGCTGCACGTGCTGCGCGATAATAGCTCCGTGCTGAAACGCACCCAGGAAATTTTGTTCCGCGGCGCATATATTCCCCTGTTAAGAACGTTTAATGAGTGAAAAAATAACTGAAACGGTACGCAGGTGGACCGAACTGAACGTGGTGTACCGAAACGGTTCGGTACACCCACTACAACCGTTACATGCCTAATTTTATATAGGGCATGCTACTTTGATATGATACAATAAGATTTGAGACAATATGATGTAATAAATGATATGATATATGATATGATGTGACAGGATAGGATATGATATTTGATATGAAGTCATATTATATATGATATTATGTGATAATATATGATATGATACCAAGTTATATGATATGATATGACACAAAATGGGATGCTATTGTGCAATACAGTATGGAATGTTAATATACATGATGTGCGATATGATACGATAAGTACAATCTGATATATTACAATAATAAATGTAAAATGCAATGATACACTATACAAAAAATGCATAAAATATTGTGATTTAATAACATACAACATGACATGTGAATCATATAATGTGCATCACAACATAATTCAATAAAATATGATATATAACTGGTTTATGATGAATATGTTACAGTATGATGATGCAGCACAACAAAACAATGCAGAGTATGATATGATATATGACATGAAATTATTTAATAAAACAAATCATGGTAAGGTATGTACGATACGATCTTCACGTCATACGTTACAGAACACGTTCACCGTCTGTAGTCGTGTTTCCAGGCAGGAGATGATCAACAGATCTAACTCCGAGATTGTTTGTCTGTCCAGAACCATCACTGAAGCTCGCATCACGGATCTGCCCACCTCCATGTGTGATCAGCTTCCAAACCTGCAGCTGCTGTAAGTCCTCACGTCTCAGAACCTGGACCGGTGTGAGGGTCATGTGACCCGGCCCAGACTGTCCCATCCTTCACGAGGCCACTGTAAAAATAATCATAATGAAATATCCTTTTCATGTCCTGGAAGCTGTCGTTGACTCTGCGCTGCGTTCAGGGTGTGTTGGCCCTCACAGTGCTGACAGATGAAAGTTCTTTTGTCTCTGCAGGGACGTCTCCTATAATCAGATCCAGGTTGTCCCGAGCTTCTCCGGCTGCGAGAGCATCCAGAAGATGTGAGCTTTATCTTCATTTTACATGATTTATCGAAGATTTTACCGTTTCCCTTTGGGTCAGAACCAACGCTCATCAACCTCTAAAGATTAGAAACACACTTGTTAAATCCCCGGTTACCGTGGCAACCAGTAAAACACATCCAGCTGCTTATTATGGGAATGATTAGCCAAGCCCATTTTAGACCAATCTGATCCTCCAGAAAAATATAAAATAATTAAAGTGACGTAATGGAAACACTGTGTGCGTGTGTCCTTGTTTATGCTATGTTGTGAGGCCCATTTTTCTGAGTTATACCAAATTGTGAGG
>JBBPBX010037697.1:0-30787 GCA_038048925.1 Garcialebias charrua | reverse complement strand
AGAGAGAGAGAGAGAGAGAGAGAGAGTGGATGGATGTTTGTCTCGTTTGTCTCTATTTGTCCCTGTGATGGACTTGCGACCTGTCCAGGGTGTACTCCGCCTCTCACACGGTGATGGTTGGACATGGGCACCGGTGACCCCGTGACCCAAAATGGAAGAAGCAGATCAAGATAATGGATGGATGGATGGATGGATGGATGGATGGAAAAATGAACCAGAACCCATCATGTTTTATCACATGAACAGGGGGTCAGTGTTCTTAATATCTGACTTCAGGAATCATTAGCTTATTTTATTTTAATTTATTCGTTTCACCAGGAACTACAAAGTATGATTTCAGATGAAACACAGCAATAATTTTATGCTGTTGTTCTTTCAGCTGCTCTCTTCTGTAGAGACATCCACCATGAGTGAACTCATGATGGATCTGGCAACTCTTTTACGCCAGATGCTCTTTTTGATGCAACCAAGGCTCAAACATACATGCTCAGGATTTCAAGACTGCAGCACTAACAGCCAGAGCTATCATGACCCAAACACAATATGAATGAAGAAACCTGCTACAACATTTAAAAAAAATGGTGGATCCATGGTTGTGACAGGGTCATAGAACCCAGTGCCGACGTGACAGAGGTGGCGGTAGCACCGTGCCAGTGTGGCATGACAATCTGATGCGTAGCAGCATTCAGACATGGTCTAACAGTGTCATATTGGAGTCTTTGTGTGATGAGGGCACAGACAAGAATCCCAGGAACAAGAAAACCAGCAGGAAGTCCTACTGGTCAAAAACTGAGACTGTAGCATCATTATGATTACTTTCACAGTGGAGGCTTTTCAAATTAGCTTCAATCCAGCCTTGGTCTAAACAGGACCATCTGTGTTTAGTGGAAGATGGCCTTAGGTCTCTTTAATCCAATGATGTTTGTAGCACTTTGAAAGAGAAAGGTTAGGGATGTGATTTCACATGCAGAGGAAGGAATTTCTGACGACCCTGATGCATGCTCAATAATCCAGGTAGAAAAATCTAAAAAAGCTAAGTCTGGTCCTCTGGACATTCAAAAAACAAAACGAAACAAAAAAGTAAAAACGTTTCGTTTTTCGTCTGAAACTGAGGAAGACTTTCGGACGAAAGACGAAACGTTTCTACTTTTTTGTTTTGTTTTGTTTTTTGAATGTCCAGAGGACCAGACTTAGCTTTTTTTTTAGAATTTCTGACTAGTTTAAAATTTTCATAAAAAACCCAGCAACAAGCAATCACTGTTTATCCATCCATTATCTTTACCAATTTCTTCCTTTTTCAGTCACAGGGTTGACTGGTGCCCATGTCCAGCTATCATTTCAATTTAGTTTATTTATATAGCGCAAATTCACAACAAAGTTAGCCTGGTTGTAACCAGACCCTGTCCTTCACTTCGCTTCGTACTAAGGTCTGGACTTTTCCCATTGAAAAACGTTTCTTGCTGGAGGCGTGGCCTCTGCTTAGGAACAAAACCATTGGATATTTTGAACAGGGAAAGCATTCTGCTCCCTCCCCTCAGAGCCACCCCCCGTGCTCTGGTGAACTTGACTGACAACTGCTCCGCCCCCTGCTCCAGGAGTCCTGCAGCTTTTCTCTCGCTGCGCAAATTCAGTGTTTATATGTTATAAAACGTTTTAATACAATAAAATCAAACCATGGATCGCTGGTCCAGCTCACCAAAAGACCAGAAAATCTGATGGGACTCGGTCAGCAATAAAACCCGAGTTTAATTCTCGTGACAACCTGAGGCATTTCCGTGTTCATTTTACTCAGCAGGAGGGTGGAGGAGAAGGAGGACGAGGGAGCGATTACTTAACTTTTGGGAGAAAAAAAACAAAAGAAAACTCCAGATAAGGGATTAAGCAGGGGAAATTAATAAATTTGTGTCACATATAAAACAGTTCTGCATCGCTTTGCATCGCTTTGAATGATGCCGTGCTCTGGTGAACTTGACTGACAGCTGCTCCGCCTCTTGCAGCGTTTCTCTCGCTGCGCAAATTCTGTGTTTATGTTATAAAACGTTTTAATACAATAAAATCAAACCATGGATCGCTGGTCCAGCTCACCAAAACACCAGAAAATCTGATGGGACTCGGTCAGCAACTAAAACCCGAGTTTAATTCTCGTGACAACCTGAGGCATTTCCGTGTTCATTTTACTCAGCAGGAGGGTGGAGGAGAAGGAGGACGAGGGAGCGATTACTTAACTTTTGGGGGAAAAAAAACAAAAGAAAACTCCAGATAAGGGATTAAGAAGGGGAAATTAATAAATTTGTGTCACATATAAAACAGTTCTGCATCGCTTTGAATGAGAACATGCCGCTGCTCGCTGACTGAGCGCTGGCAGAGCCCTTTTATAGGGCTCTGCGCGCTGGGACTGGTGGGGGCGTGGGTTAGGGTCCAAAACTCCACCCCTTCTGTTCTCTGATTGGTCCGAACAAAAATCTACCGGAGAAATCCTTGTGGGTGGGTGCAGTCCCAGACTGTGCAGTGAAGGGAAATGAGAATTGAGCGGAGCTGTGCAGGAAGGCGAGGGCCAGGCTAATGTACAGTATTGCAACAAGCTGCTAAAAGAAGCCAGCATCCATAAACATTCCTACAATGCAACCCTGACACATTTTTGTGCAAATAGCAATGTAATAAAAATTGTGTAAAAACGCAATTTCCTCTCAACTATTCATATTGTTATTCCACATATTGTCTAAATAATGTTCTTACTGCAAGACTTCATTTAGATAAACCTTTAAAGAAATAAATCAAGAGATATTTCAATGAGAAATCGAAACAAAACTAAAGTAAATCAATAATGTTTAAGTGAGAGGAACCGTTGTTGTTCTTCATTTGTTGTTAAAAAAAATCAGACATGTTCTCATAGTAGAACAGATGTCAACCTGATTCAGGGCCTACAGGTGTTCAAACAGATGTTGGCAAAACAAATATCATCATTCAGTCATTCACTTTTTTTATCCTCAGATGTGAGTCAAGCATTGTTGCTCATTGCTGCAGGGGTGCCCATACTGTTTCAGTAGGCGAACTACTTTTAAAACGACCAAGTCAAAGTGATCAACCTACTATAAGATAAGATAGAACTTTTCTGATCCAGCAGGAAACTGACTCACAGGAAATTGTTGTTAAATGTCCCCATTTACATGAGAACAACCTCTGGAAATGTTAGTGCTTTTTCAATGTTTATTGGGGGGTAATGAACAAAAAATGAGCGGGTTTACATGAAAATGCTGTGGTTCCATGTCAGTCTGGTTGCCAGATAAGAAATTATGAACTATAGTGCTGTCGCTTTAAAATGACAGTATTTTGACCTACACTTTCATATGTGCTGAGTAAAGATATTATAAATTGAGGTGTGTGTTGTGTTTGTAGAACATGTGCACAGAAAAGGAGGAGGTACGTAAATGAGACCTTTTAAATTTATCTGGCAACCCTGATACCAGGCTCAGCTGCATTCATTGCACATGCAGCATCTGCATGACTGGTGAGCACACTAACATCTCTTTGTACCCTGGATTTGATTAGTTTTGCTCCTACATGCTGAAAAGGGGTGAGCAGCACAAAAACACTCTGCTCTCTGCCACTTATTATAACAGTTGTTAGTGCAGAAACACTTTGGACTGCAGCTGCCTTTATGTGCAAGTTAACACTGGCCATGCATTTCACACATCCGTGGGGAGTTCCCCCGAAAATCTCCACTAGACCTGGATTCAGAAACCTTCGGTTTGAAAGAGAATGAGGGCTGTTGTCGTGTAAATGAACAGCCGTACCGCAGCGGAAAAGCTGCGGTTTCACGTTGTATAAACGGCGCCTCAGACTGGCTGCCCTGTATGTGTCAGTTAAGTGACCAATTTCACAGTGAGGATGGATGACATCTATTTTTTTATGCCGTGTGATCTACCCATATTATCTTTGCAATCGACTGGTCAATCGGTAGATCACGATTGACCAGTAGATCGCAATCAATCAGTAGATCGCAATCAGAGTCAGAGAGTCTTTATTGTCATTTGCACCGCATGTGGTACATGTGATGAAAACGAGATTATGTATGTACACAGGGTCCCAGTTACAGCCAACAACAAATGCAAGAGAAAAACAGTAATAACATCTAGGATTAACTAAGAAAAACATCAACTAGTAATACACTAAGCCCTAATGTAGTGGAAAAACATCATTATAAACAGCAGCACGAACATGAGTCTGTATGAGCAGATGGTCACAAATGAACACAGCAACAAGAAAACAGATCAGCATCAGCATGATGTGATATTTTGCAGTGTTTATTCTTATTATTTATTTATTCATGAGTCTAACAGCCTCAGGGTAGAAGCTGTTCCTCAGTCTAGTGGTTCTACATTTGATGCTCCTCAACCTCCGTCCTGAGGGGAGTGGGGCAAAGAGTGAGTGTGCTGGGTGAGTGAGGTCTTTCATGATGCAGGTGGCTCTTTTCCTGCATCTGGAGGTGTAAATGTCTGTGATGGTGGGGAGACTGACTCCAACAGACTTCTGTGCAGCCTTCACCACTCTCTGTAGAGCTTTCCTCTCTGCAACTGTGCAGCCTCCATGCCACACATTGATGCTGGAGCACAGGATGCTCTCCACTGCACACCTGTAGAAGGAGGTGAGGACTGGGCTGCTCAGACCAGCTCGTCTCAGCCGTCTGAGGAAGTAGAGTCTCTGATGACCTTTCTTGATCAGGCTGGTGGTGTTGTTGCTCCAGCTGAGGTTATCATTCATGTGTACACCCAAGTATTTGTAGCTGGAGACCACTTCCACTGCAGATCCACTTATTTTCAGTGGGGTGTGGGTGTGTTTGTTCCTTCTGAAGTCCACAATCATCTCCTTTGTCTTCTTCACATTCATGTGAAGGTTATTCTCTTTGCACCAGCTCTCCAGGTGTTCCACCTCCTGTCTGTAGCTGGACTCATCATTGTTTGTGATGCATCCCACCACCGCTGTATCATCTGCAAACTTAACAATATGACAGCCTGGATGTGTGGCTGTACAATCATATGTGAGCAGAGTGAACAGAAGAGGGCTCAGCACACATCCTTGAGGAGAGCCAGTGCTGAGGGTAATGGTGGAGGAGGAGAAGTTGTGGATCTTCACGGACTGTGGTCTGTTTGTTAAGAAGTCTAGTACCCAGTTACAAATGGAGGGGCTTAGTCCAAGTGTGGATAGTTTGTCTATCAGAGTTTGGGGGATCATGGTGTTGAAGGCAGATGTGAAGTCCACAAAGAGCAGACGCACGTATGAGTCCTTCTGATCCAGGTGGGTGAGAGCAGTGTGGACCACAGAGGAGATGGCGTCCTCTGTTGATCGGTTCTCGCGGTATGCATACTGATGAGGATCCTCGTTGATGTTGACGGTTGTCTTGATGTGGGACATGACCAGTTTCTCAAAACATTTAGCGACTATCGGGGTGAGGGCCACCGGTCTATAGTCATTCAGACCAGTCACTGTGGAGCTCTTTGGAACTGGGATGATGGTGGCGGTCTTCAGGCAGGTGGGAACTGACTCCAGTGCAAGTGAGGTGGTGAAGATGTCAGCCAGCACCTCACAGAGCTGGTCCGCACATTCCTTCAGAACTTTCCACATCAACCAGTAGATCGCAATCGACCGGAAGGTCGCAATCGATGTGTTGGGCACCCCTGCATCAGAGCATCGCTGTGTTTTTTTAAACACTTCTGGTTGAAAAAACTCAGAAAGAGTAAATATTCAATAAGAGTACAGTATTACCTTCTCTAAAGATTTAGTGCTTTTAAAAAGAGGCTTGGAATTGGATGCCACAAATCAAATCTAATAGCGAATTTAAAACCCTCTTTAAACTGTGAATAACAAGAGAAATGTTGGAAATGTTTCCTGCCTTCATCACCTTAACAAATAACGACTTTCCATAAGAGGTTGTTGTTTGGAGAGGTTAGTAATACCACTTTCCAGGATTTCAGGGTTATTAAAAGTTCAAAGTCTAGCAACAGCTGTCTTTTCCTGACATCTGGGATAAAAAATTGCATGTAATGCTGCTCCCAGCGTCAAGATTCCTGAACCTCTTTCAAATCACATGTTGTAGCTAGCTGATATAATTCTTCATCGAGTGAAGTGTTTTCCAAGTTTAAAGTCTGGGTTGTTGTTCATCAGAACTGAGCCTGCAAGAAACGGTTTATCTCTGTCGGGCTGGTATAACAGACATGAGTGGCGAGCCGAGCCGGTGCAGTCATGAATGGATAAAAGTCATGCAGCTGGAATAACAGACAGGAGCCACTCTCATGGAGCGCTTCTGTTCTGCTGGGATGTATCTCTCCTGTTAGTAAAGGCCAACTAATGTTTTGTTGACCTTGTGCTCACCAGATACACCAGGAAATGTATGGAGAGTTAAACAACGACATTTTTAAATAAAAAATTGTATTGCTTTAACTTTCTCTCTTAGATACTTTGACATCTGCCCTTTCTTTCGTTTGTAATTTTTTTTCATAAAATCCTTTTTAACAACTGGTTTATATTACAGGTAGTCCTCGGGTTACAACAGTTTCGAGTTACGACTTTTCGTCGTTACGACGCATCTCCCATAAAAAAATTAAGAAATAAAATAAATAAATATTTTGAAAAGCCGAGTTACGCAGTTTCCGGTTTTACGTCGTAAACGTAGTGGCGGAGGAATACTGCACTGTACTCAAAGCTAAGTCTGGTCCTCTGGACATTCAAAAAACAAACAAAACTGTACTGTGAATGCGGTTTTACGTCGGAAACGGAATGCAGAATACGGCAGATGGACCGAGCTGGACGGCGGTTTTACGTCGTAAACGTAATAGAGAATACGGCCGATGGACGGAGGAATACGGCCGATGGACGGAGGAATACGGCCGATGGACGGGAGGAATATGGCGTCACCAGCATCCCAGTAGGCCATAACTCTTTTTTCCCTTCATTATGGCTCCCAAACATGTGTTTTTTGATAATTATGTATGGTACTGTGTTAGGATAGGCTAAGTGCTTGGTAATACAGTACTGTGCATGTATATGGTGCAGTATTTACGTATATTTCGACTTACGTTGAAAATCGGTTTACGACGACGCGTAGGAATGGCTCTACGTCGTAAGTCGAGGACTACCTGTACAGTATATACATTGTAAACTGTGTTATGTTAATGTGGTATAAATAAAAACAGAAACCAGCATGTAAACTAAATCTATTTTATGTCCAATTTATAAATATTTCATATGTTTCACTTTTACGTATAACACATTAGGAAACCAGGGAATGATCCTTATGTGAAACGCTGAAAACTGTCTACCCATACAGGTTTTACACTGGACAAAATATCAAACACTAACAACTCAGTAATCAATATTTTCCATCATCAACACACTGTTCTTTTTAAAGAGGGACGCAGACAGGTCAGGAATGTTTCAAACCAGATACAATCGAGCCTGACTGACAAAATACAGGTCAGCTTCAACATTTCAGCACTAGCTTCAGGCTTTCTCTGACAAAAACTGAAATCTGATCTTTTTTTTTGTGCTGAACTTATGTGTTAATGATTAAACATGGAAGCCAGTAAACAGCTCATTATTTTGTTTCAGATTTGTCAATAAAGAGAGGAGAAGCTGAGCAGCTGTACGGTACAAACAAATGATCAAATTGTTTGTGGACAGCTCATTCTTCAAAGAAAAAAATAGGTTGAAGCTTAAAGTTGCTGATTGTTGGAAATTGGGTTTGCGATCCATCAATACTGACAAACAACAACAGAGAAACTAATCAATTCATCAATTCTTTAAATTAGTGCAAAATATTTTGTTTAAGACAGAGCTATAAATTACATCCTGGATCATCTTGTAAAGGGCAACAGCACTAAACCATACCCATACATTTCATTCAGGGTGGGGTTGTATCTATAAATTCCAGCCAAGCAGGGCTTCCCTTGTAGGAGACCCATCATTGACAAATTAAATACCAGAATTAAAGGGGGCCCTACTGGATACCCACCCCTTAGAAAGCTTGTAATTACCGGTAGTCTCTGAATCAGGTCCATCCCAGAGGGCCCACACTACTTTCTGCATCTACAAATCTCCAGAATGCACATAAGGAATTGTAAACAAAAAAAAGGCAGTTCAAGAAATCATACATTTTATAGTAGACATGATTTTTTTTTATTGAGCCGTATTAAAAAAAGGATGCAGTCAATTGCAACAACTAAGAAGCAGGAATGAGTGTTCTTAATTTGAAATTATGACTCATCTCTTTGAGCTCCTGCTTTCTGTAGTTTTTCCAGAACATCCAATTCATTTTCTAATATCTCAGTAGATACATGGAACACTAAAAACATCTTTAGGTGCAGCAAAAAGCTAGTAGGGGGAGGTTAAGTTTGCAAAATTGTTTTAAAAGTAGTTTCTGTGCTTTTCTCCAGCTTTTAAAAATCCATTCAATGCCAAAGTTCAAGTGGATGTGAACTCAAATCTATATTTTAGCTTCTATAGTGCAGAGACTTTGTATTTAAAGAAAGAGTATTTTCAAAGTCTACTTCTTGAAAGATTGAAATATTTAGGTTTAAAAATAAAGATCTTATGGATGTAGTCAAAGGCACTACAGTACTGCAAAAATATGACATAAAACAGCAGCTTCTGGGAACCGTAACAGACTGACAGAATTTGAGGATAAAAGGCTCAGGCTTAACTTGCTGATCCCTCCAGATGTAGGCCAGCAGTGTGCAGAGAAATCAGTGGGTAAGGTTTTGAGCAGACAGAATTGTACAGTGTACAAAGTATTAAAGTAGAGGTAGCATACAAACAAATCAAATGAAGGAGTGTTAATCTAACATAATCCAATCAGGGTCCAGTCTGCTCTGAGGTGAAGCGTCTATTAGCTTCTGTCACACACAGATGCTTTGAGTCCGTTCACCAGATTAGATCCAAGTGAAAAGGTCTGAGGTTCTGGCCTTGTTTTCAACAGCTGTGAAACTGACTTATGGCCAGCTGGATGCATGAAAGACGAAAAGATTTGTGTGAGACCAAGTTGCCATGTAGTCCATAGCCTATTTTGCACAAGAGGCAAGACATAAGGTTTGAGATGCTTATCTGCTGTCATAATCTCAGCAGAGAAAATCAACATGAGACTAGAAGCTGAAACAATTTATTAAAAGCTAAGAGAATCCACTGAAAACCTTGAACTAGTTGGTGGGCATAGCAAATAAAAAACAACATAACAAAGCAGATGCAGAAAACAAATGTTTGGGGAGTTTAACAAGGACACCTGCTGTTTAACAGGATTGACCTGGCAGCTTCTGCCCTGTGGCGACTCAACAATCAGCAGCATGCACAAACCACGTTGTGCATACAGCTGCTGTATATTTGAACACACAAACAGCCTGTTTGCTGATTAATTCATTTAGGCTGCTTATGTTAGGGTATCATGTGCTAAAAACAATTCTTATGAAGCTTTCTTTATAGATGAACAATGAAATAGGATCTGTTCAAAAGTAACAAAAAGGTAGGAAATGGTTGTTACATATGCGTGAGAAAATAAAAAGTATGCACTTAGAGCTGTAATATGATCCATCTAAAGGAACATTTAGTAATAATAATAATAATAATAAATTCAATTTATACCGCACTTTTCATTAATAAAAATCTCAAAGTGCTACAACAATAAAACAAGTGATAAAATCAAATAAA
The DNA here is from genome assembly GCA_038048925.1 of Garcialebias charrua. Classification (NCBI taxonomy): domain Eukaryota; kingdom Metazoa; phylum Chordata; class Actinopteri; order Cyprinodontiformes; family Rivulidae; genus Garcialebias; species Garcialebias charrua. The sequence continues at coordinate 21,094 of JBBPBX010037697.1, read as the reverse complement.
ATCAATAATGATATCAACTAAGATTAAAGACAGAATAATGTGGAGGCAGAATAGGCCTGCTTAAAAAATAAATAAATAAATAAATAAAACAAGTTGTGACAGCCTGCTCATTTTCAGAGCTGCTCTCATTACTTTTTGTTCTTCCTTGGCCCCTCCCATCCTGCCACACTTAAAGACGCACCTGGATCACAGCTGTGAACTCACCTGATTGCTCCACTGTTCAAGCTCGTTTCCCCTTCCAGTTAAAAGATGGCAGTTTCTCTCCAGACCAGAGAGTCAAGGATTCCACTAGTGTTGCATCTCTGGTCAAACAATTAAACTTTAATCCGAGGTTGTGCAATCCCTCGCCTGTTCCAAAATCCTTCACTTCCTGCTGGAAGTCATCACCGTGGACCGACAGAAACAAACAAAAAGGAAACGTGCATCTACTCCTGTGCGCTCTCCGCCGTGAATCCGGAGACCCTGGAAGCGTGTGACGTCACCCAGTTCATTATTCATGACAAAAACAAAAAACAACCTATGGATTTCTGATTCTGCTTTATCTGAGACCTCTCTTGCTGTGGAGCAGTAAAATATGGGAGCAGTAAATATATGGAACCTTTGACCTGTTGATTGTGGAAGACAAGAAAAGACTTGAACTTATTTTTGTGGGGGGGGATTTGTGTTTATTTTGTTTATGGACATTTAAAAATATAAAACCTGAAAAAAAAAGTGAAATTATGTGGAAGATGTTTTGTTTGTTTTTTGTGTAAAAGAAAAAAGGATGAAGTTTTGTTGGTTTTTTTTGTCATTCAAATTGTAAAGGGTCAACACCATTAAGTGGATGGTCCTTGTGTGACAGGTTAAAAAAAATAAAAAATACAAAAGTAACTCAAAATTGGTCATCCTAACTGTCAGGAGGGATACCTGGCTGGCACCCCTTTTAATAAAACCGTCACATAAAAAATGGCACCCCAGATGGGACAGTTTTTTTGAATGACAACTTTATGATCAGCACTGCAAAAAAATAAAAAAATAAATAAAAATAAAATAAAATAATAAAATGAGCACAGAAGCAAACAGAATAATCACCCTCCAATCACTTCCACCCTCCCAAATGTGATGACCCCTTTATGCTCCACAGCATACTCTCTCCTGGACATGGAATTAACCAATCTGGATTTGATGTTGGATTCCCCTTTGGTACCACAGCCTCCTTCTCAAGCTCAACACAAAACACAGGCTGCACCTGATGTTCCAGAAACGGAGTTAAAAACTGCCATGGAGGAAATAAAAACCAGTGTTAGATGGGAGATGAGCAATATGAGGGACGCAACAATAAAAAGTGTGAAAAAATTAATTCAAGACCATGGACAAGAACAATACAAACGGATGGATGCACAGTTGGAATACATACTCTCACAAACGAAAGCCGCTCTTGGATGGAGACTGAAACACCATCAGTCTGAGCTACTAGAGGAGTTCAAATCCCTTCTCACCCCAGTTACAGCCAGCATCTCTGCTCTGCAAGAAGAGGTTTCCCGCTTGCAGGGGGAGATTTCAGCATGTCAAATCACCATCAAATCTGTAACAGAGGAAATAGTCACAAAAATCCAACCAGTTCAGACCTGCCATCAGACCACAATAATGGATGACACTGCACAGACCATGTATCAGGGTGTACCAAAATCAATAACATTTGCCAACAGACCCCGGATGGAATCTACTGTTCGGCCTGGTATAGCACCAGGTGGCACCACCTTTTTACTAAACAGGAGTCGAGACCAGGGGAAGAGCCCTGTGAAATTATTGTTTCCAACGTATGGAAAATTAGAAGACCCCCCTGATCCTCTACAATATCTGGAACGGTGTGAGGATTATTTGGCTCTAAATTCATTAACAGATGAGGAACTTATGGCTACATTAAGGAATGTGTTGCATGGCACAGCCAGAGACTGGTGGGATGTAGCCAGATACAAGGTTAATACCTGGGCTGATTTTCAAAAGCAGTTTCAGGCCGCTTTTCTCTCTGAGGACTATGAGGACGAGCTGGCAGAACGAGTGAGGACCAGAGTTCAAGGAGAGAATGAGAGCATCAGAGATTTCATATATATGTACCAATCTTTGTGCAGACGCTGGAAACCCCAGATTGAAGATGAGGACATTGTCAAGATGATCCTGAAAAACATAAATCCTACATTGGCCAGCCAGTTAAGGAGTAGCAGAGTAACAACTGTAGATGAACTTGTTCGTCTGGGACAGCAGCTGGAGAGAGACCGAGACAACCAACAACAGTATGAACACAAGAAACAAGTAAAATTACCCCCTAAGCCAGCTGAACATAGACCTCCTCACCATGACAACACAGTACGGCCAAGACAACCAAACTACAACCAAAGTCACAATCGCCCCTCTCAACCATTCTGTTGGCGTTGTAAAGACAATCATTCTCCTGCAGCTTGTCCACATGCTGGAACCAATCGATCCCCTTTACCTTCAAATCCTCCTCAACCGGCTAGCAATCCATCACACATCTCATCAGCTCCAAGCCCAGCGACTCTTGGGTCTCTCACAAACTCTGGATTTCTTAGTGAACACTGTCCTTCTGCCACATCCTCAACAAATTCACTACCAAACCAGTTGATAGTTCCTATCAGCATACATTCCTGGAAAGGACCTGCAATTTTGGACACGGGTTCCTCTTATACACTGCTTAATGAGAAGGTGTGGAATGGACTAAATGGAGAACTTAAACCTTGGACGAGAGGACCTTTATATTTAGCAGATGGAGAAGGACGACAACCTTTGGGATGGAGTGAGATCACCATTAGCTTACAAAACCAGTCCATAAACTTACCTTGTGTTATCCTGTCTGCTCATCACCTCACGTTCCCTGCAGTCATTGGACTTAATTTCATTTCCCTCTCTGGTCTGCAGTTTGATGTTTCTGAAAAACGTTACTGGTTCAAGTTCAACAGAAAGCAACAATACAGTTTTCTAAAAGAATGTGCTTCCTGGTCAAATGAACCTCATCAACAGCTTGCCTTTTTCTCAGCAATCGCTGAGCATCGACGAGTTGCCGATGTTAACCAGACAAGGGCCAAACAAAGACAAAAACGAAACTATGATCGTAGAAGAAGAGATGGTTACTTCGCTGAGAAAGATAGGGTGTGGTTCCGTTCTCACCCCTTGTCCAAAACCAACCAGTCATACACAGCCAAACTTGCCCCACGATGGAAGGGTCCCTATCGTGTAACAAGAAGGACTGGCCCTATCAATTATGAGGTTGTGTTGGAGGACACTGGTGAAGACCTTCGTGTGGTTCATATATCACAACTCAAACCTTGCTATCCTACAGCAGAGGAAGTGGACAACGCACAGCGCCCAAAAAATTCTAGACATATTCAATGAAGAAAGTGATGAAGAAGATTTCCATGACTTCCCTTCTTCTGACTTATTGGCAAAATAATTGTGGTATTGGAGAGTATGAAAAATGTGTGTGAAATCAAATTGTAACTTGTATTCTCCCTTACTAGTTCGGGACCTCTCAAGGGGGGGGATGTGTGACAGCCTGCTCATTTTCAGAGCTGCTCTCATCACTTTTTGTTCTCCCTTGGCCCCTCCCATCCTGCCACACTTAAAGACGCACCTGGATCACAGCTGTGAACTCACCTGATTGCTCCACTGTTCAAGCTCGTTTACCCTTCCAGTTAAAAGATGGCAGTTTCTCTCCAGACCAGAGAGTCAAGGATTCCACTAGTGTTGCATCTCTGGGCAAACAATTAAACTTTAATCCGAGGTTGTGCAATCCCTCGCCTGTTCCCTTCACTTCCTGCTGGAAGTCATCACCGTGGACCGACAGAAACAAACAAAAAGGAAACGTGCATCTACTCCTGTGCGCTCTCCGCCGTGAATCCGGAGATCCTGGAAGCGTGTGACGTCACCCAGTTCATTATTCATGACAAAAACAAAAACAACCTATGGATTTCTGATTCTGCTTTATCTGAGACCTCTCTTGCTGTGGAGCAGTAAAATATGGGAGCAGTAAATATATGGAACCTTTGACCTGTTGATTGTGGAAGACAAGAAAAGACTTGAACTTATTTTTGTGGGGGGGGATTTGTGTTTATTTTGTTTATGGACATTTAAAAATATAAAACCTGAAAAAAAAAGTGAAATTATGTGGAAGATGTTTTGTTTGTTTTTTGTGTAAAAGAAAAAAGGATGAAGTTTTGTTGGTTTTTTTTGTCATTCAAATTGTAAAGGGTCAACACCATTAAGTGGATGGTCCTTGTGTGACAGGTTTAAAAAAAATAAAAAATACAAAAGTAACTCAAAATTGGTCATCCTAACTGTCAGGAGGGATACCTGGCTGGCACCCCTTTTAATAAAACCGTCACAAAGTAAATTCATGAGTACGGGGGGTGGGGGGGAGAGAGTCGTATCCACAGAATTCGCCCATGTCAACGCAAAACTTTCAACCTAATTAACATACCCAAAAGTTGCGTTTCCCCCACACAGTGTCCGTGTAAACAGGGCCTTTGTGAAAAGAAACCATCCATCAAGAGGTGGAGGCCTCCGGGTTCAACTGTCCCCCTCTTACAATGCTGTTATTGCTAGTGTCACTCAGCCCTCTGTGAATAGCAAACAATCAGGGTGCTAATGATCCATTGTTAGGCTGATGGTCCTCCTTGATCATGTGAGGAGCTGGTTTTGGCTGTCATCAACAAACTGGTTGATCCACTGTGAGAGGGTGCTATTTATAAGACTGAGTTGAATACAGCTCCTCAGACTGAGAAGTATTTCTGATGAAATATGAAACGTTTCTACAATTTTTTTGTTGTTGTTTGTTTTGTTTATTGAATGTCCAGAGGACCAGACTTAGCTTTTTTAGATTTTTCTACCTGGATTATTGAGCATGCATCAGGGTCTTAATCACACACTTCTTAGCTGCAGGTGGATCATGTCCTTAGTTTTTTCATAAAGTGCTGAAGTGTTGACGCTCAGTAAAGCCTGCACATCAGACGATGGAGAAACTCCTACAGTTTGTTTTGTTTATTGAATGTCCAGAGGACCAGACTTAGCTTTTTTAGATTTTTCTACCTGGATTATTGAGCATATGCATCAGGGTCTTAATCACACACTTCTTAGCTGCAGGTGGATCATGTCCTTAGTTTTTTCATAAAGTGCTGAAGTGTTGACGCTCAGTAAAGCCTGCACATCAGACGATGGAGAAACTCCTACAGTTTGTGTTATTGATCTGGACTGATTACCTGATAAAAGTTGCAGCTGCCTGCTGCCTTAGCGGTGTTCACGTTCGGATGATGTCGTTAAATCCGTTCAAGTAGACGTGTTGCTGTTGAGATCCAGTCTTGTGAAACAAAGTCCATACAGCTTTGAATTTGCGCTCCTGAAAGCTGAAACTCAGGTCGCATAGAGCAGACGTCACGTCACGGTCTTTTTTTTAATCACTCGTCCTCCTCCTCCTCAGCTGACTTCCTCAGCTCAGCTCCAGGACGCGCTGCTGGTGTCAGGTTTCACACTCACAGCAGGTGACGGAATGTCCGCATAGACTCGTCTTTTTTTTTTAAATCACTCCCCGAGACACATTGAGGAAATAAAATAAATACAGTACTACAGAAAATAACAAAAAGTAACGCACAATAATTTGATGAAAGTAACTTTAATCTGATTACTAGATTTTTAAATAGAAAGGCGTTAGATTACTCGTTAATGAAAAAAGTGGTCCGACAAGAGTAACGCGTTACTTTGTAACGCGTTACTGACATCACTGCTCATCAGTTCATCCATCAACACGTAAAATGAAAAAGTGGTGGGGTCGTAGCCACTTGTCCCGTTTTTGTTTTTAGCTTCGTAGCACTTAGCTTTAAGCTCTTCCAGCGATCTCCGGCTTCTTCCAGCTTTTCATGTACTTGTTTAAATAACTCCGTGTTCCTACACTTTAGGTCAAGGCGTTTGATAGTTTTGAGCTATTTTAACGTTTCTATAAGAAATGTTGCATCGCTCACCGACCAGTTTTGCTTCCCCACCATGCGTTAGCGTTAGCATCTACCCACTCACCAGGCGGAGAAGGCAACACGAGGGGGGAGAGGGGGGGGTGTTGGATGTGAGTGCGCGCAACGCACATGCGCAGTCAGGACAGTTTCCCACAGTCCGATAAAAGGAACAGAAAAAGTGTTTACATGAGCACCGAACGGGTAACGGATCGGCGTAAACCACCCGTTTCGTTCTGATCACAAATTAGGCCGGATCACGCCGAATACACAAAAAATGACCCGAACGGGGTGTTTACATGACGCACTTTTGATCCAATCGGCCGTTTGATCCGATTACTTATGTCCATGTAAACATAGCTAATGTAGAGTTCTCTGCGGAGGTGGGGGGATGCAACAGAAGCTCCATTTCTTCAGTTGCTCCACTCCGGAGATTTTGTTGTCGGCCGTCCCGGCTGACTCAGGGAGTCCGATTAGATTAGCATGAATTATCTTTAGGGCAGGCGCACAGTGTTCTTGCTGTGGCCTTGAAGTCTAGGTGGTTGTCTGGAATCCATCACACTCCAAATTATGGGAAACTTTTTCACCGACCCGAACTATGAATCAACCTCCAGATGTGACCCTTCTGTGCTGCATACGAGTCCCGAACCTTACCGGTGGTCTGCGGTCCTCTGCCGCATCCACTTTGCAATTCAGCTCATAAAGTAGCTGGTTCATCGATGTCACAGCTCGGATAACAGACTCGTCTGAGATGGAAGCTTAGTATGTGCATTGATCGCCTCGGAAGTCTTCCTGATTTTCCGATAGAAGAGAACTCCACACAAGCCAAAAAGCAGAGCACCTGCTATTGTAGTGGACATGACCGTGTCCACTTTGATACACCTGTGTATGTTTGAACTGTTCCAGAGATATGGAAGAGTGTATGGAAGAGTGTCATCTGGTTTCATAAATGCAAGATAAACTTCCTCTCTTAACCTCCCAATTCCTCTTAAATCTTTCCTTATCTCCATTTCTAAGCTGGAAACTATTTTTTAAGTTAAAGAGCCCTCAGACTAAATATGTTTAACATCCAGTATTGAAGTCTGTTGTTACAATTTAAATGTGCTGACGTTTTAAATTACAAGAAAGTGAAATCATGTCAATCAAGTGTAAAGACATTAACTTAGCTTGATATGTCAAAGACACTATCATTTATTTAAAATAAATCAACTAAATTAACACCATTACACTTGATTGACATGATTTCACTTTCTTGTAATTTAAAACGTCAGCACATTTAAATTGTAACAACAGACTTCAATACTGGATGTTAAACATATTTAGTCTGAGGGCTCTTTAACTTAAAAAATAGTTTCCAGCTTAGAAATGGAGATAAGGAAAGATTTAAGAGGAATTGGGAGGTTAAGAGAGGAAGTTTATCTTGCATTTATGAAACCAGATGACACTCTTCCATACGCGTCCAGCTAAGATATCATCACACCTCCAGCAAGCAAACAGCTGCTCCTTTACCTTAAGACGTCCGCCTTGGTTCTGGTAAAGAGCTGTGATCAGCCTTGGACTGACGAGTCGTCGGTCCCGCAAGTCCAAGCTGGACTCCACACGTGTTTACCTTGTCGGTGTCGGTGATACTTGCTTTCGTCGGCAGAAGCCGTGGCAGTCGTGGTTTTTTGGCTCAAGATAAACTTATTCCAGGAAGGAATAACAAAGTTTGAGCTTACGCTCATTCGAAGTTGAATAATGAATAAATAAGTTTGTTCTCTGATCAGTCTAAGAAAGTCTGAAACATTCAGACTTTGTGTGTAATTTTCCAGTCTTGTCACTGGTTGTGAGATGAGAAGTTGAAACTGGGCTGATACAGAAACAGTCAGTTTCAACTCCTAATTTCATCACTATGTCATCTTTGGAATTTTGTTATTCATCACTATAGGTATCTTTGGAATTTTGTTATGAGAAGTTGAAACTGGGCTGATTCCATCATAGGAACAGTCAGTTTCATCTCCTGAGTTCATCACATAGGCATCTCTGGAACTTTGTTGCTTTGGATAAAGTATTACTTGTGGAAAGAACCCGGCCAACTCTGTTTCGCAAGTGATTCTTGTCTAAAGGAATAAAAAGAAACGAGCTGAGCTCCCAGAGTTAGTTAGAGTCGGACGGGGATGTGCAATCGCCCGGATTGTTTTAATGCTCGCTCTGCCTGTGATTGACGAACGGCTCTCTCACTTTGATGTCAAACGGTAAGAGTATCTGTTTATGCATTAATACTTGTATGTATGTATGTATGTATGTTACTTGTTTGTTTTCTGGTTTGTTTTCTATTTAATGGTTAAAATAAAGAACATTTGTTTTTAAACATAAAATAGTTTCCAGTGTAAAGTCTCTTGAGCTGTGATATTCTTTTGAGGATAATTGCCGATCTCTCTCGATCCTGCATAAATAATATTTCATAAAACATTTATGAATAAAAATTCATAAAATATTTGTAAAATAATATTTCATAAAACATTTTGGCGTCGCTGGAAGGATTGAAAAGAGAGACTACATAATGCTCAAAAGAATGTTCAAGAGAAAATCAGCAAAGGGAGATGAGAGACAGGACAGGACTGAAATACTACCAGGATGGGAAATACCCTGTTATCAGTCCATAGCATTGTGCCTGAGAGATGGAGCAGGACGTTGCGAGTCTTGGGAGGGGTCTCTACGAGATGGAGACCCTGAGACTTTGCTAGAAGTTCTACGAGCAGTAGACGTGAAAATAAAAACGCCAATAGACGGACTGCAACGGCGTTTGTGGGTTTGTGCCACTGCCTGGAAGAGGCAGAATGAAGTAAGTTTGAAACAGAAAAAGGCACTTGAAGAAGCCGAGTTGACCTCTTCATTACAGCGTCAGCATGTGCAGTTGTTAACTACACAGCTAGAAAATATGGCCCGGATTGCTGAGGAAGCAGTGGCTCAGGTGTCCATGTTAAAAAGAGAAAAAAAGAGGAAGACGAAACGGTCTGTATCACCCAAAAGAGTACGGGCTTTTGTAGCTGGGTTAGGTACGGGTTGGAATCCCTCTAACTGGAACGGAAATTTGTGGGGAGATAATTTAAGTGATGAAGAAGAGGAAGAGTCCACTACCTCATTACGCCCCTTATCCCGCAGCAAAAGTGTAAAGCCGGTGCAACGAAGGAGGCAGGAACAGATAGTGAGACCAGATGTTTTACAAGCAAGAGTAGACGCAGATGGTCACTTTGTTTATGAGAATGGTGTACAAGTTATGGATGCTGTTCCACAGGATCAACCGCAGCCTGAGCTTAGAATGATAACTGAAGATTACACTCAGGAGGAGGTAGCTTACTTGTCCAAGAGGCTCCGTCAGCAGCCAGGAGAACATACAGATGTGTGGTTATCAAGATTAGCTGAAGAAGGAGCAGCTCAGATTGACATAGATGCTCGGGATGGGCTGTCATTTGCTGGGTTGTCCACAGAAACCACAGTGAATGCTGATTTCCGCAGAGAAGTGAGAGATTTAGGGAAGTATTCTAGATCTCTATTTGATGTTTATGCTGAGGCTGTTCACCAGGTTTATCCAGCTTTCACTGACTGGCCAGAGATAACAGGACAGTGGGTCACGCTTCGGGAGTGTGTACAGAGATTGGTTCGATTGTGTGTAAGGGATGCTTTAACTGTTGCTGCTGTGGATCAGTACCAGCTGTTACCTATTCCAAAGGCTGTGAGGGATCAGCTGATAAGGACAGCCCCTGTACACTATCGCGCCGCAATCTTGACAGTAATGCTTGGTGCAACAGAGGTTTCTATGTCTGAGATTCGTAGTCGAATCATGGAGTTAGGAACATTGGGAGATTGGAGTACAGAAAGAGTAGAAAACCAGGAAAATAGTTTTCAACATGTGGGTCATGGGCCAGAAAGGGATGCTCGAAGTAATGCACAGGGACCAACTCGTTCTGCTTTATGGAAAGCCTTGATACAGTCCGGGGTCCCATTATCTGAGATTGACGGATTACCAACAGAACAGTTGAGAGAACGATGCCAGGAAGAGGCATTAAAAGTCCGGTGTGCCAGATTTAAAGTTGAACATTTGACCCAGGCATTGAGGGATGTGTTTCAAACTCCTGTTGTTCCTTCTGCATCTCCGTTTAAACCTGAACAGGCGGTCAGGAACAAAAATAAGACCACCAGAGTGGCAAAGGTCTCCTCTGATTCTGAGTTTTCAGAGGACAATGAAGCAGTGAGGGTGCGAGTTGTGAGACAGGAAAAGGGAAAAAGAAGGGAGAAAAACAGAAAGTCCTCTGACTCTGAGTCTTCAGAGAACAATGAAGCAGTAAGAGTGCGCGTTGTGAAACAGAAAAAGGAAAAGAGAAAGGTGAAAAACAGAACGTCACAGCTGTACCCTGATCTGTCAGACCTGCATAGCAGGTATGACGCTCCATTTAAAACAGGGAAATTTTGAGTTTGGGGTAGAGAGACCCTTACAGGTCAGATCAGTTTTGGTGGGGAAAGTAAAAATGAAACCTTTTATCTATGAAAAAACTAATCCTTGTCATTCTATCTGTCAACAAGCATTGTGTTCCTTCACAGCCTGGTGTTTTCTTGGCATCTGCTGGTGGGAGGATCAGAAGCGCGCAGAGGACGACATGGCCAAACCTGGAAAGTGCCATGAGGGTGGAATCTCATGGGTTATCACGTTGTTTGTCGTCAGTGCCATGGTGCTGCAGAGGACGGCATGGCCAAACCAGGAAAGTGCCATGAGGGTGGAATCTCATGGGTTATCACGTTGTTTGTCGTCGGTGCCATGGTGCTGCAGAGGACGGCATGGCCAAACCCAGAGAGTGCCATGAAGGTGGTATCTCATGGATTATCACGTTCTTTGTCATCGGTACCAGGGTGTTGCTAGGCGACCTCTCCTCCGCAACACTGGAATGTGTCCTAGAGGAGAAAAAAGGGGGCCTTGCCGACTACTATGAAAACAGAAGAACTGTGTCATGAAACAAGATAACTTTGGACGTCCTACGAATCAGTCATGCGTAATGGCAAGTGTGAGCAGTCATTGTACTTTCTACGCATGCTGGAAGTGTTTCAACGGACATGACATTCCAGAGAATGGTAACCACTCATAACCATGGGTGAAGAAGATTGTGGAACATTTCTGACGCTCGTTTGATTTAAGATTATTGCTTTTTGTTTGTTTGTTTGTTTGTTTTTTGGGTTGTTGAACTGATCAGAGACCAGAAGGTGGAATGAATAATGAATAAATAAGTTTGTTCTCTGATCAGTCTAAGAAAGTCTGAAACATTCAGACTTTGTGTGTAATTTTCCAGTCTTGTCACTGGTTGTGAGATGAGAAGTTGAAACTGGGCTGATACAGAAACAGTCAGTTTCAACTCCTAATTTCATCACTATGTCATCTTTGGAATTTTGTTATTCATCACTATAGGCATCTTTGGAATTTTGTTATGAGAAGTTGAAACTGGGCTGATTCCATCATAGGAACAGTCAGTTTCATCTCCTGAGTTCATCACATAGGCATCTCTGGAACTTTGTTGCTTTGGATAAAGTATTACTTGTGGAAAGAACCCGGCCAACTCTGTTTCGCAAGTGATTCTTGTCTAAAGGAATAAAAAGAAACGAGCTGAGCTCCCAGAGTTAGTTAGAGTCGGACGGGGATGTGCAATCGCCCGGATTGTTTTAATGCTCGCTCTGCCTGTGATTGACGAACGGCTCTCTCACTTTGATGTCAAACGGTAAGAGTATCTGTTTATGCATTAATACTTGTATGTATGTATGTATGTATGTTACTTGTTTGTTTTCTGGTTTGTTTTCTATTTAATGGTTAAAATAAAGAACATTTGTTTTTAAACATAAAATAGTTTCCAGTGTAAAGTCTCTTGAGCTGTGATATTCTTTTGAGGATAATTGCCGATCTCTCTCGATCCTGCATAAATAATATTTCATAAAACATTTATGAATAAAAATTCATAAAATATTTGTAAAATAATATTTCATAAAACAGAAGTGGACTCATAACAGCAGATTATCAGTCCTAGCTGAAGACGAAGGTCGTTAGCTCTTGAACAAACGTACCCCAGCTCTTTGGGAAAGTTCACATCTCTTTGAAGTTCCCAGTAGACTCAACCGTTCCAGCAACAGCTTAGAACTTAATAAGAGAATCCGAGAGGAGTGAGACTTGGCTCTTTTTCATTGGTCCACTTGTTATCACTATTCAAGGTGAAATTCAGCGCAGAGAAGGAAATTGTTTAGGAAAAGTATCTGAGTGAGAGACTTTCAGACGCTAGATGAGAGTTTTAGCTGAAACTCGACAAAAACAATTTCTGTATAAGTCAGTTTGACATTTTAGCTGAACTTTGACACCTTTTCATTTGCAGAAATGACACATTGATGTTTCACATTTAAAGAATAACAGCATATAACATATATCATGAAAATGACAAAAGTTATTCTTTTGATTACATTAGAATAAAATCAAAGATAGAAATAGTCTCTTTTGGTGACTATATTCTCAGATTACAACTAATGGAATAATTTGTAGTAAATGTCTTGTTTTACTGAGAGGTCAGTAAAGGTCATCTCTGGAACAGTTCAAACATACACAGGTGTATCAAAGTGGACACGGTCATGCCCACTACACTATCATAATTCCAATTATGAATATATCCTCCACATCCTTGACAGAAAGCACGTCCAGGCATAACATCTTCCATTCACCCAGGAATCCATGATATACCCGGCAGGATGCGACTGCAAAGGGAAAGCCGGTTCCCCAGGACCGGAACGCTTCATAGACATTTTTTTATCAATAGTGTTAACAACCCACGAAACCAGATCCATTGAGAATTTACATTCGAGCGAGCACTGAAAAAAACAAAAAAAACTACAGACAAGACAAAGTGGCAAAGCAGAGAGAGGAAAACTCAGGAGGGAAGGAGGGAAGTTGCTGCTCTGTCAAGTGCCAGAAGTGGAAAAAAAAAACGACCGCATTTGAGTGTTTATACTTTGAAAAGACTGGGGGATACATTATAGTGATCCCTCCCTCTTCCCTCCCACTGCATACGACACGCGCACTCCCACCGGACCGCCTCGGCGAGTTTCTCTTCAAAACTATCCATGTCAAAGCAAAAACAAAAACCGGCTTCTGGAAAGCCGTTTTCGCACTGCACAGCCCTTCCCTGAATGAAATTCAGCTCGCGCTGAAAGGTGGAAATGCTCTGATGGATGCGCGCTTCGTGTTATTTATAAGCTGATTTGTAATCAGTTGTTAACAAAAATTTAACTCAGAAACACTAATATATATATTCAGCTAACACATTTTTTTTGGCGTTTCTGTAGTTATATTTTAATGAAATTCAGCTCGCGCTGAAAGGCGCAAACAAAAAACGCCCACAAACTTTGAACCAATCACAGCTCCGAGCCGCATCGTCCGCGTCTCGGAGTTCTGACGGGGGCCATGTACAAGACAGCTGTCACCAGGGGATCGCAGCGGGAGTGCAGACGGAAGTTGTGCAACTTTTTTTCACTCAACTGGGGGTAAAAGACGTGCGACAAGAAGTATAAACCAGCCTTTAACAATCACAGACAGGGACTGACGTCACAAGGCAGGACATATGAGATTTATAAGATTAGACCAGGTTTACTGAAACATCTCATGGAAAATGTGACAAAATACCATTTTATGCTGATGGATATGGAGTGTGCATAGCACAACTCACAGTTCTGTTTTTCATTAGTGGGCCTCTTTCAGGTCTGCAACACCTTTATGTATCCTGCATAGCAGGGGTGGATTGTGATCCAGGAAGTCATTAGTGGGGTGGGGAATAAAAAAAATAAACATTAGCAGAATGAGAAGATCTGTTCTAAGGTATGCAGTGGTGTTTTCTTAAACTGAAGTACCTTACGTACTTTGTACCTTACCTCCTGTTGGAGTCAGCCTCCCCACCATCATAGACATATACACCTCCAGATGCAGGAAGAGGGCCTCCTGCATCATGAAGGACCCCACTTACCCAGCACACACACTTTTTGCCCCACTCCACTCAGACAGTAGATTGAGGAGCATTAAGCGCAGAACCACTAGACTGAGGAACAGCTTCTACCCTGAGGCTGTTAGACTCATGAACATCTAACCAGGATAATCACTTTGAAATATCACATCATGTTGCTGCTGATCTGTTCATGTTGCTGCTAAAATGTTTCATGTTGCTGCTTTACTGTTTCATGTTGCTGCTGATCTGTTTCATGTTGCTGCTGATAGGTTTCATGTTGCTACTTATCTGTTTCATGTTACTGCTGATCTGTTTCTTGTTGCTGCTGATCTGTTTCATGTTGCTGCTGATCTGTTTCATGTTGCTGCTGATCTGTTCCATTGTTGCTGTTGATCTGTTTCATGTGGCTGCTGATCTGTTTCATATTGATGTGTTCATTTGTACTCATCTGCTTACACATACATGTTCCCTTTCAGTCATGTTCTCTCTGTGCAACATATGCTATGGGAATTGCACCCCCACACAATTACCTGAAGGAATACATTCACGCCTTTACGGCAAGGGCGTCAGTGTTGCGCCCTCTGGGTATTAAAGCTGCTGACGCCCATCAATCTTTATCTTTTTTGCCCTTCACCTCACTTAAACCTGAACTACCTCTCTTCGCGGGACTTCTCTGTTGCTTCATCGCTCAACCAGAGATGAGCTTGCTCCCTACACAGAGCGTACAGAGAATTATTCCTGCGTACTGCTGGGCTAGCGAAAGCTAGTCCGACACATTTTCTTTTAACCCCAAAGTATTTCTTCTCCTCTCTTCGCAGACTGCTTCGCTCGACGGCGCTAACTGCGCAACAACCACTACCCCTGCTAACTCGTAGCGGGCTAGCCAGCAAAAGCGATGTGACGGAGGAGACATTTCAAAATAAAAGAAAAAGGATTCTGGAAGGACTCGCTCGCCTTATCTCGGACATGCCTCCAGAGAAAGGAAAGCGAAAGACAAGACTTCCAAGGAAAACCAGCAGGACGGCGAGCCCAACCTTGCGCGCCTGTCCTAGCGGATATTGTTTCTCCCTTGCAACGACGGACACCCACGAGGCCTGTCCCGTCTGCTTGGGGATGTTACACGTAAAAATGGCGCTGGATGTGCCCGACTCGTGCCCACACTGCAGCCAGCTGCTTGAGGCGGTGAGGAGGCACCGGGCTGACTTTGTCGCCAAGGCCATGGGCGCCCCAGCAGCGCCAGCGGATCCAGACACCACTGAGCCCCTCACTCCCAGGCAGGCAGACAAGTCCAAAGTTGACATTTGGATTTGATACCTGGACTATTGAGAATGAACTTTCTTGTCTTGAACCACTTTGGACATGTCTGCCTGCCTGGGAGGAGTCGACGAGGGACAGGACAGCCCCCAGAAACCATCTTGGCTACAGCAAACTGGTTGGTCCACTTAAGTTGTTTACTTGGTGGGGTAACTTCAGTGTGCTTGGGACTACTCTGACTGACGAAGCCCTCTGGAGTGAGGGTGAAACGTTTCTACTAAAAAGAAACTGTCCAGATGAACTGATTGAGAATGAGCGGATTTGATACCTGGACTATTGAGAATGAACTTTCTTGTCTTGAACCACTTTGGACATGTCTGCCTGCCTGGGAGGAGTCGACGAGGGACAGGACAGCCCCCAGAAACCATCTTGGCTACAGCAAACTGGTTGGTCCACTTAAGTTGTTTACTTGGTGGGGTAACTTCAGTGTGCTTGGGACTACTCTGACTGACGAAGCCCTCTGGAGTGAGGGTGAAACGTTTCTACTAAAAAGAAACTGTCCAGATGAACTGATTGAGAATGAGCGGATTTGATACCTGGACTATTGAGAATGAACTTTCTTAATAGAATATACTGTATCTTTATTGACAGGGCACAATACAACATGATTGAAATTACGCACACGTCTTAAAAGATGGGCCGAGTGCACGAAGCCACAGTTGTGTCGGCGTTCACAAAGGTGAACTCGAGACAGAATTTGCAGTTTTTCTCTCACCATCAGAGCTTCTAATGTGCCTGTTGACTGCAACACTCATTTTATGTGTTCACAATGGCTTCCTAGATGTGGAAAATGGATTTAAAATGCATTCATTTCTAAATTTTGATGGGTTTGATACATTTTTAACATGTAGGAAAATGTTTTAACAAAACTGTTTTTTTTTTACGTCCAAAGGACCAGACTTAGCTTTTTTAGATTTTTCTACCTGGATTATTGAGCATGCATCAGGGTGCTGGTGAAGATTCTCAGTCGTCCAGGACATGATAAAATCAAAAAAGGCGTTCAATACAGAACAACTGGACTTTATTTGTAACAAACAAGACGTTTCACTTCTCATCCGAGAAGCTTTATCAATTGGGTTTGCAGACAGTCAAGGGAAGCAGTTATAACAGGACAAGCCATTGACACGCACCAACATATTTAAATTGGAAACTAACACCCCCCACATACTTGGGATAACACGTACCTGTGACCCATTCAAAGTTCAGAGTGTGAAAACAGAGCTTACAGAACACACACACACATCCTACTGTATGTGAAATGACAAGTCACACTTCACCCATTGATAGCAGGGACCTGTCAAAGTCTTTGTTGTTCTAATTCACAAACAAAGCTCCTCTGTTCTCATCAGGTGTGAGACGCCTGGGAACCAAACCCAGGGCCGGACCATAAGTTTTAGAGAGTTAATTTAAATATGTTGGTGCGTGTCAATGGCTTGTCCTGTTATAACTGCTTCCCTTGACTGTCTGCAAACCCAATTGATAAAGCTTCTCGGATGAGAAGTGAAACGTCTTGTTTGTTACAAATAAAGTCCAGTTGTTCTGTATTGAACGCCTTTTTTGATGCATCAGGGTATTTAACAAAACAGATTTTTACTAAATGTTTTAAAACGTGCAATCACTGATCAGTTTTTTTAATGTGTAATGCACTTAAATGTTAATAATAATAATAATGAATTTAATTTATAACGCACTTTTCATTAATGAAAATCTCAAAGTGCAACAAAATTAACGGTCAAATAAAACAAATAAAATCAATTATAGTATCAACTAAGATCAAAGATAGAATCAGGAGGAGGCAGAGTAGGCTCGCTTAAAAAGAAAGGTCTTCAAACTGCTTTTAAAGTCAACCAGTGACTGTGGAGCTCTCAGGCCGTCAGGGAGAGAGTTCCAATGTTTATTTGTTGGAAATGTTAAACTGAGTAAGTGTAAAAGGACAATTAATTTGATGTAAATATTTTTATAATTTATTTATTCTTTGCACTAATACAAAGAAAAAAAGTGGACTTTTGGAATGAATATACTAGTCTGGCCCCCTTGAGATCAGATTAAGCTGTATGCGGCCCCCAGATCAAAACGAGTTTGACACCCCTGGTTTACACGATCACCCGCCCAAGCGGTACAGGGAATGATCTTTTCATGTCCAGACTTTTTTTGTAGCATGGTACAAAAAGCTGGTAACTCTGTTGCATGCAAAAATCATGTTTTTCCTGCTGTGAGTGACATAAAGTCATATATGTCGTTACACATAAGCACGTATAAAGCTAAAAAAACAGCACCTCTCTGTTTTATTGACTCTCAAAAAAACAAAAAAAACAACAACAACAGACACAAACTAACTTCAGCAGAACAGGTCCTTCTGGCCTGCCAGCCGACATAAATGAAGGGGGCCGTCTCCCCCCTTCCTCACGGCTCACGGGGTGATAGCCTAATCAATGAGCCCCGGCAAGGTGCCTTTGCTCCGTTTGTAGCGGACAGGCACAGAGATGTCTGCAAGCAGGCCCACCACCCCTCATGGAGACAGGTGAGAGGGGTCACGTGCTCTAGCTCTCGCTCCATTGTGAACGACACGGCAGACAATACACTAACCAAGCAAACACGTGACATGTCCGCGCCTCAGGGATGCGCACCGACAGAATCTGACGATGGGGGGGCCACGGCAGTAGCCCTCAGGAAACCACAAGCTTCACACGTTCACAAAGGCGATTGTGATCAAACTACTGTGTGTGTAAACAAATCAGGGCTGAATCAGATTCCTCTTCCTGTTATTCGAAGGGAACTGAGCTCTCTGTCACCAAACAATTTAAAGTCTGCCAAGCACAAAGGATCATCTCCACGTTTTCACGTTGCAGCTGTCCCCTTATCATTAATGGGCGACACGCAATGTCCAAGCAGTGATCCGGCAGCACGTGACCTTTCTCACTGTGCTGGTTCAGCTCTGCTCTTAAACAATATCCCCCCAATGGGTGAAACACAGACCCCAGGCAGTTTGTCTGGCTCCAACGCTCTGTTAATTTAAGGAAACGGATTGGGGTCAGGAGATCTGCTTGTTTATAAAACTCGCAGCTTCTCAGTCTCACGACAACAAACAAGGAGATAGAAAAACAGACATTCTGTTCCATTTCTGTCTAATAAGGACGACAGATTGCATCTCCCCTCGATCACTCTCGATCAGAGCAGCGTGGCAGCTTATCGGCAAAAAGGCCTTCTCCCTAACTTGGTTGACACTCAGGGGATCACAGCATCCAGGGCCCTTGGAGGGGAACTGACTACACCAACTGCTCTTCTTCAGGGACAAACTATGTCACCAGAAGGAGCAGTCTCGCCGCTTAGGCTGGGAGCTGTTAAAAAATGTCAGCTTGGTGGCAGAAAAGGACAAGCTGATGACATCAGGCTTGCTGGAAAATGTGGTAAAAACCATTCAAAATGCCCGTGCTATGTCAACACAGTCTCTCTACGCACAGAAATTACGTATTTTTGAAGCTTGGTGCATAGAGAGAAATATGATTTCTTACTCATGTGACCTGGCTCAGCTCCTAACTTTCCTTCAGGACTTACTGGAAAAAGGTTGTCCTTTCTCAACAATTAAAGTTTTCCTATCAGCAATTTCAGCCTGTCACGAGGGCTGGGGAAACAGGACACC
This sequence comes from Garcialebias charrua, assembly GCA_038048925.1. Taxonomy (NCBI): domain Eukaryota; kingdom Metazoa; phylum Chordata; class Actinopteri; order Cyprinodontiformes; family Rivulidae; genus Garcialebias; species Garcialebias charrua. The sequence continues at coordinate 2,147 of JBBPBX010037697.1, read as the reverse complement.
TGGCGCATATCCAATCATAATAAGATTTATGAAGGGCGTGCTAAGAATGAAACCACCCAGCAAGATCCTGATCCCTGGTTGGGATCTTAGCCTGGTCTTGGGGGCTCTCTGTGATCCTCCATTCGAGCCACTGAGCGAGATTAAGATAGATTTATTATCTTATAAAACCGCTCTACTCTTAGCTCTTTGCTCGTCGAAATGCGTGGGTGACCTCCATGCATTGTCTGTACATCCAATGTGTAACAGATTCGTCCCTGACTGGTCAAAGGTCACCCTAAGGCCTAATCCTGCATACATCCCCAAGGTCTTGACTTTAAAACATAGGAGTCTGGACTTTGATCTCTCCTCCTTCCCACCTGCTCCTGTCCTCACTTAGGAACAGGAAAGGTTGAAGGCTCTCTGCCCCATGAGGGCTTTACGCTCTTACATGCAGAGAATAGCCAAATGGAGAAAAACAAATCAACTGTTTCTGTGCTTTAAAGCACTTGCTACCGGAAAGGCCCTATGAAAACAACACCTCTCACACTAGGTGACTGAGGCCATTACAAGGGCGTACAGTAGCAAAGGTCAACAGGTGCCCTCTGGAGTGCACCCTCACTCTACTCGGGGCTTGGCCACTTCATGGTCACTGTTCAAGGGTGTACCAGTTGCAGACATTTGTGCTACGGCGAACTGGAGTTCAATAAACACTTTTGCAAAGCATTACAATTTGGATGTTACTGTGTGTGACGTCACTCAGGCTGTTCTTTCTAACACACAGTAGAAAGTAGCCTTGAGATTCCTGTTGGTCAAGGGCAGACGTTCACACTAGCATGCATTTTACTGAGCATTTCAAGGGCGTGAATGAATTACGTTCCCATAGCATATGTTGCACCGAGAGAACATGACTGAAAGGGAACTGAAAGTTATGCACCACAACTCGTGTTCCCTGAAGGAAGGGAACGAGGTGAAACATATCTGGCCCTTTCAATGCTGAAAGCTCGGTGAAGTGCATTTTGGAGAAAGATGGATGGGCGTCAGTGGCTTAAATACCCAGAGGGCGGGGCCTCTGACAACGCTGACACCCTTGCCGTAAAGGCATGAATGTATTCCTTCAGGTAATTGCGCGGGGGTGCAATTCCCATAGCATATGTTGCACCTCGTTCCCTTCCTTCAGGGAACATGAGTTATGGTGCATAACTTTCAGTTTGTGCTGCTGTTCCACGTATTGTTTTTATGCTACTAGTGCTTATTGTATTTTTTAGTTTAACATTATTCTTAGTTCATATCTTAGATCTTTTTACCATTTTTCTTTTACATATTATACTTTTGTTGGATGTAAATGGGATGCTGTGTACACCATTTTGTTCAAGCACTTGTGCCACGTGTGGTGCGTATGACAAATGAAGAAACTTTGACTTAAAAACTCAAATTAAATCCTAAATGTTTAACTGCATTATCTGACCAATTGCTGAGTAAAACTGAACCAAAAATAAAAATAAAAAAAATAAATGTTTTATAATTTTATGTGCTTCTCCATTGTCACCCTTACCATGGCCCTATGGGATAAATTTTCACTTTTTAAACTCAAATGTTGCTTTTGTAATAAAAAACAAAAACAAAAAACAAACAAAAAAAAAAGGTTTATTTGCTGTTACATTTTTACTTTAATATCTATGAAAAGCGAAAGTTATGCCCACGACACCAATCGTGTCTACTGACAGCTTCCTTACCAAACATGGAACAGGGAAATTAAACTTACTTTAAATAGCTTTTGGAAGGCTTTGTGGCTGCTGCACGTGAAAAACAAGACAACAGATCTCTAGAGAAAGCCTGAAAGAACACCATAATGTCACAAGCATGACTTGTCAAGGGTTTGGCTTTAATTTTTCATGCGTTTATTATTATTTATTTATTTTTACATTACTGGAGGCAACTTTTTAAACCTTGCACCATTAAAGGAACTGACTATTGTAACTTATATTAGTAACTTATGACTGATATTGGGCAGTATTCACATGATTTTTTTTTTTACAGTTGTTAGTGTACAAGTTTGTACACAATGCTGTGTGAATAAACCCAGAGTATTTAGAGCAGATGTTCAGTTTGTCTACAATGATTGAATCCTTCCAAATATATAAATCTTTGTAAGGTGTACATATATATAT
>JBBPBX010037696.1:0-30788 GCA_038048925.1 Garcialebias charrua | reverse complement strand
TTCTTCTTTGTAATCTTGCCTGATAGATCTGAATAGTTTGAGGCAGCTAGGCTCAGTTACTAAATTTAAATAAAAACTTGGTCAGAAAAATGAACCAATCTCGTTAATATTTATTAAAGAATGTTTACCGTATTTTTCGGACTATAAGGCGCACCTGATTATAAGGCGCATTAAGCGAAACTAAAACATTTTGACAGATTTTTTTAAAGCTCCGTGCACCATATAAAATCAGTTCAAGGTCAGTAAGCACAACCAGAATTAATACAGAAGGTGCACCAGATTATAAGGCTCACTGTTGATTTTTGAGACGACTAAAGGATTTTAAGTGCGCCTTATAGTCCGAAAAATACGGTAACCTGGCTGTGTTTTTAAAACGTAATTTTTCAGTTCGTTCTTATAGAAATTTTATATTTGCCCAATACATGATAACAAACGCATCATTAATTTCTTATGCCTTGCGTTCTATTAGCAGTTTATTCATTTAATCATTTATTAGTAAATAGATTCATCAGTCTCTTAAATCATAAAAAAACACAGCTATGAACAATCTACTTTAAAATAATGAGATCGGGTGGCCGTGGTGTAGTGGTAATGGCAGTCGACCCCTGATCGGAAGGTTGGAGGTTCGAATCCCGCATCCGCCCACCATGTGTCGTTGTGTCCCTGGGCAAGACACTTAACCCCGAGTTGCTCCCGGTAGGTCTGGATGGCGCCTTGCAAGGCAGGCTACCACTACCGGTGTATGAATGTCTGAATGAATGGGTGGATGGTTGGTATTGTAAGGCGCTTTGGGGCTCCTCACAGGGGGCTGGAAAGCGCTATATAAATAAGCTCCATTTACCATTTAAAAGAAATGCAATATTTGATTAAGAAGAATCTGTTAAACTTTTTTTTTTTCTTGGCTCCAGATCACTAACAATATCGTAGCTTGACTGGTCCACGTTGGATGTTCTTGGTCGTGTTTCCATGACAACAAATAAGATTATTAAAAAAACTCAGCTTCAAAGTTGGCTTGTTTCTATGAGAAGTTCACATGAGGTGTTCTCAGCTGTCGAGCACAATGAGAAGTAATGTTTGTCACAGCCTTGTGCTTCTGTTTTAATACATTTAAAACATTAACTCGTGGGCCAGATAAAAATTTAACGAGGCCTGTATCTGACCTGAGGGCCTTAACTTTGACACCTGGGATTAATTTTTTTTAAATGTAGAACTGCAATACCCTAATTATCCACTAAGAGGCTGACTAAACCAAGGGTTTCCTTTTTAGCTGGAGTTTTCTTTGAATTCTCCTAAATCTTGTTACCAAATGATGCTTTTTTGTTATTTTCTTGTCATATCCTTTCTTTAAATGCTCATTTAAAAAAAAAAATCAAGAATTGTTGATTTACACAAGCAGGTTAAAAATGAACTGTTAAGCTTCCACGCTCATTTGTTCCCACAAGTTATTCAGATGTGTCATCACTTCACCAAAGCTCATGACGAACAAACTGTCACTTTCTTTACTAATAAAGTAGTTCCCAGGATCCACAAAGGTTCAAATCTATACCAAGAACTGAAACTGCTGGACCACCAGTGTTGTTCCAACAGTCAGTGGTCTCAGACATGCACCAGAAAGTTTCTGATGGGATAATCAGGCTAACATCAATCTTCTGGAATTACCTCACCAAAGCCTTGACTTCAACTTTATTAAAACATATGGACTCAACTTCATGATCTGTTACCGTAAAACATCCAGTTTAAATGAACACTGCCACAAGCAGTGGTCAATATGCAACCAGAATAAGTGGTTCAACAAAGACTGTGTTTAAGGTACATCATGACAACAAAGGTTTGACCAAATATTAATGAGGATGTTTGTACAAATCTTGAGCTTTCATGAATAATTTTGATTCTATTCTATCTAGAGATAATCTACGACAAATTCAACCCTGGAAAAGACAGGCCTTTATTTAGCTGATTTCTGAAAAGAGCATGAAAATAACTCTTTAAACTAACAAAATGAGCATAACTGTCATGCTCACTTTGAACGTATGTAAACTTGTGAATGCGATTTTTGTTGTGCATTGGTGCAGATCTTATAGAGAAGTTGCATTTCTTGCTAAAATGCAGAAGAACTTGCTGATAAACAGCTGAAATTAGCTAAAAAAAAGCATACTGAAATGTAGCTGAAATGAAAGAACAAGCTTAAATTAGAAGAAGAAAGCAGAAAGAACACATATATGCTGAATTGGGTTTAAATAAGCAGAAAAGAGCACACATTTTAAGAAATCAGCTAAATAAAACTAAAATTAGCAGCAAAAAGCATATGTCGAAAAGGCAGAAAGAAGCTTAACCTATGAGAAGGCAGTGGAAAGAGCTGAATTTAGCGGGGGGAACGTGGAATTACCGGTAGCTGAAAAAGCTAAAATTTGCATAAACAGCTAATGTAGTAAAGTAACTAAGTACTTATAGCTAAAGTAGCAAAAAAATGATAGCTGAAAAAAGGCTGAAAAGAGCATAATAAGCTAAAATTAACAGAAAGAAGGTAATTAGGCTGAAAGTATCAGAAATCACCATGAAAAACTTGAATTCGTATGAAAATAGCTGAAAATAGCTTAAAAAAAGGGACTAAAATTATAACTGAAAATATACAAGCTTAAAGGTTCAGTATGCAGTTTCTGTAGAACTGCAGCAGTTAGAAATATTTTCAACAGGCAAAGCATTCTGATCCCTCCCCCTCAGAGCCATATGTGGCTCTGCCCCCTTGTGGTCTGTTGAATTTCAAATTCAAGCTCTGTTTTTATTGGCTGATTCAAATTCAAGCTCTGTTTTTATTGGCTGGTTACAAACTCTGTTTTTATTGGCTGGAAAATGGCGGGTCACCTTTTCTTTTTAGAAATGCTTATTTACCACCTGGAGAAGCAAGGGGACAATATTTTTTTTATTTTTTTTTCAGAGATTACCTGGCTAACATCAGTCTGTCAGGAGGTAGTGACAGAGTGAAGAAATATGTTCATAAAAAAAGCTACATACTGCAGCTTTAAATTAGCAGAAGAAAGAAGAAAAAACACATCTGCCCCATTAGACTGAAAGAAGCAGAAATGAGCGCAAAAAGTAGAATTTATCTGGGAAAATGTTAAAATTATCACACACAAAAAAACAGCTCAAAAGTGCTAGTAGTCAAAAAAGCAGAAAGAAGCTGAAGGAAGTGGAGAGAACGCATTCTTCCTAATTTTGGCTGACAAAGGTTGAAATGAGTCCAAAACTGTGGAATTGGCTGAAAAAGCTTAAACTAGCATAAAAACAGCTATGCTGTAGTTGAAAAGTAAAGCTGAAACTTGCAGAAATAAACTGAAAGGAATATAAAAAGCTGAAATTAGCTGAAATAAATTAGAAGAAGCAACAAAAAAAAGTTGCAGTTAGCAGAAAGAATCTGAAAGGACCACAAAACAGCTGAAAAAACAGCTGAAAGTAGCTGAAAAAAGGAGAAGGTCCTCGCTGCAGACTGCAGCACCGGTCCGTGCTGCAGTCTGCAGCGAGGTGTTGGAAAAAAGTGTAAATTTGCACAAGGAAGCTGAAAGAAGCTGAACCAGAACAAAATGTGAAAGGAGCAGTAAAAGGTTGTAAAATGAGCTCAGTTCACTTTCTATGAGAAAAAGTGGCAGAAAAGGCTGAATATGTCAAAAAGCTAAAGTTGCACCAATTACAAAAGTCATAACAAAAATGAACGTTTTGATTGATGATCTGTTGAAATAGTTTGAAAACTGCGGGACGAGAAACACGGCAAACAACCTACGGAAGATAAATGGAGGATCACAATAGTGTGAATGCTTCATGAACATTCACACTATGAAACTCCTGAAAACTGAATGTTTAGTCAAACTTGATACCCTGAGCATAAACTCTGTATCAAATATTCAGCAGAATAGAAGATAAAGGACAATTTAACACTTTAAAATGTGCATTTTTAGGGCAGCGATGTCATTTTCCCCGTGAGGAGTCTGAATCAGTGTGGTGTGACAGCTCTGCTTGCCTGGACTTGCATTTCACGGAAAAAAAATAAAAAATAATAATAATGATCCAGAAGCATGATGTAAAAAGTGTTGAGGCACATCTGTTTTATCATCTCCTTCTTCTCTAGTTTAACTTTATAAACATGAAAGTTATGAGATGTTTTTCTTGCTCCTCCTTTTTTACATCTTGCATGTTTCATTTCTCTTCTTACTGACAAATTTTCACTTCTTCAATTATAAAAAAAAAAATTGTTTGCCTGTTGTACTCATGGAATAATTAGTGCTGTGTCCTGAACGGTGCTCACAACAGACTCTCTGTTCTCCTTCTCAGCGGTAACACCAGCTACCTGGTAAACCAGACTCTGTGGTCAACCTGCGATTACCCCGAGAACGTGGTGATGTGGCACGTTGTGCTCTTCTCCATCCTCCTGAGCATGGGCGCCCTGCAGTCGGTGCTCTGTGGCATCCAGGTGGTCAACGGCTGCATAGGATGCATCTGTGGAGACTGTCGGGAAAGTCATGACGTAGGTGAACAAGTTTACACATGAAAACACTTGAAATGACTTAAAATATACATATACATATGCATATATATATATATATATATATATATATATACAGGTATATATATATATATATATACATACAGGGGGTCCCCGACTTACGAGCGAGTTCCGTTACTACGACTATCTCGTAAGATGAAAATCTCGTAAATCAGGGACTACCTGTATATATACCTACAGGGAACCCCCAACCTACAGCGCCCGCGACCTACGGCAACCCGGACCTACGAACGTATCATATTTAATAATTTAATTTAAAAAAAAAATTTTAATCGTTTTTTTTTGTGTGTGTTTAAATGTTATTAATTTCATGTGTACAGCACTTTTGTTGCAGCTGTGGTTGTTTTAAAGGCTTTATAAATAATATTTTTAATAAAAATGATGAGTTTTTCTCATAATTGCGCAACTTCCGGCCGTTCCAGGAAATGCCCCGGCAGCCATTTTAGGTAGGTCTGTGTGGTCCCGGCAGCTGTGAGAGGACTGTGTTTGTTCCAGGATTGCCTCATATGGGTAAATTACTGGCTGGAATTACTCTGTGAACTCTGTGGACGTCTCAGCCTGGAACAGCAGCCGCGGATCGATCGCTGATCGCTCAGTCATGCGCCGCACCGCCGCGCAACACCAGCTCATGGCCTGGCTAACACGCAGCTAGCAGAAGCTAACACAGGCCTCGAGCAGCTGCCGTGGTTCGCTGCTCGGCCCGACAACATCAACGCATGGCAACCTAAGATGTCGGCTTTGACCATCTCAAAGTAAGAAATTATATTTTTATTTATTCTGTATTAATTAATTATTTTATTCTGTAATAATTTTACAGTATTGAATGTGCTATGCTGAATAGCAATGTTTAACATTACTGCACACTACTGTACATGCTGTACAGTTACTGTGTGTGTTTATGGATGAATGTGTGGTGTAATGTGTTAGATAAGTGTTTGTAAATAAAGTTCTGTGCATGTTTATGGCCCAGTATGTCCGCTTGTTCAGTCTCATGCCGATAAATGTGTGTGCGGGGCTCCGTTAGCGTTATTTCCGCGACGTACGAACGAAACCAGGACCTACGAACAAGACGTTATTTTCACCCCCGAGCTACGGCAGAATCGAGCTGCGAACGGTCCTTAGGTCCGGAACTCGTTCGTAACTCGCGGGTTTCCTGTATATACCGCCCGAGCCGCCACTGAACACGTACTGTACATGTGCTGTAATGAACAGTTACCGAGCATTTCAACTATCCTAACACTTTAAAACACGTTAAAACATTTATAAAAAATATAAAAATTTAATTTCTTACTTTGAGCTGCAGCTGTTTGCCTCCGCTCCGCTCCGTTACGTCCGAGCTCCCCAGCTTTCTGTAGCACCACGCAGTCCAAACCCTTTACAGGAAGGACTGTTAGTATGCTATCTTCATACATTTGGAGCCAGAAAAAAGTTTTAATAAGTTTTAATAACTTACCGAAAGCCGTCTGCGCGCGCCACCATTAGCTGCACCTGTTAGCCTAGCCCCTCCAACTCCGTGGTTGCTGTTGGGCATAGCTGCACCTGTTAGCTTAGCCCATCCAAAAAGGCTGTCTGCTTTGTTTCTCCAAGTTAGCTGGGTGTCCCACAATATCTTCTGCTTCCAGTCCGACATCGAGGCAGGCTCCAGGAACCTCTGATCACACAAAGCCGGCTCTCGGATAGCTACGAGGCTGCAGCTATGAGGCTAATGTTAGCTCGTTGCTAATCCAGTCAGTCCGGTTCGCTGTCTACAGCTTCACGCGGTCAACAGTGTCGTTTTGCTTCGCCCATCGTTTCTCCACAAAACCACCGTTCAGCTCCAGATCATGTATCCGAGCGCAGGAACCTCTGATCGGACAAAGTCGGCTGTCTGATGGAGCTACGAGACTGGAAACTGGAGCTAACTGGCTCAATTCGTGGGCACTGCCGAAAACTGACTGATTGCCGAAAACTGGCGGAAACTGCCGCAAAACTTTGTAAATCGGCTTAAAAATTAATAATTATGCACTGTACTGTAATTATAATAATAATACTTTATTTATAAACAACCACAGCTGCAACAAAAATGCTGTACACATGAAAATAAGAACATTTAAACACACACACAAAAAAAAAAAGAATACATTTATTTTATTATTTTATTTTATTAAATATGATAACCTTGTAAATCCGGAACCTCGTAAGTAAGAGCGCTCGTAAATCGGGGACCACCTGTATATATATCACAGACAGACCAACTATAAGGCCTATCAGCATAAACGTGAAACAACGCCACTTTGATGATTTAATTTTTTTTAGAGCAATTGTACACTCTTATCAAAGCTGACACTGTTGGGAAACAGGAAAGAGAGGAAAGAGAGCTTTCAGATTGTTTTCGTCCCGTGCTGATTATGTTTCGTGTGCAAGGAAGTCAGTAAAATGACCGATACAGGACAGTTGTGCCAAGGAAAGGGCTCTTCACTTTGAATTTGGAGTCAAACTTTTGGGAAACAGGTTTGAAGCAACAGCGTGTATAAACTCCTTCAGCAAAAAGGATCCGACTAAAAGGATAAAATTTGTTACTACACAATAAGAGTGAGCGGGTAAATATTAATAAAACTAAAAACAAATATTTCTTAAGTTAACATCTGCATGTTCCAAAATATTCTAAATAGTCAGACACAAAAACTTTTACATCATTACTCATCCAATCAGGTTAGTTTGATGAACTATGACATATTAGCCTAAACTAGTGAGGAATAAATTGTTTAATAGCTGTTAGGATTATATTTAAGTGGCAAACTGTAATAAAGCTGAAAAGGGAAAAATGTGCCTGAATTTGCTTCTTAATTTTATATTTAACTTCTTTTGCTTGTAGATATAGTTGCCTGTAAGAAAAGCACAAAAGTTGACAAAGACAACTTTTTAAAATAGGAAAAATAGAACTTTCTTTACGCGTCTTCTACCCTGTTTACACTTGAAAAACTTTAATATAACTTGCAAATAAACAAAACTTACAGGAGCCTAACCTAGCATCACAAGTGCAACAAAACACTGTAATTTCATAAACATTATACCAAAGAAAAGAGAATGATTTTTTCAAGAATTTAATAGTTGAGAAGGACAAAACAAAACAAAAAGTACATTTCATTTGACTATTTTGTTTTAAAAAGTATAAATAGCTTGCCCGGTTTATTTAAACAAAGCTATTTAGCTTAGCATTTAGCCCACGGCTAACGGACTACAACCATTGTGAGCATTATTTCTTCAAGCATAAGCTGTATATATATATGTAATTATATGATTTTGTTTCAATAACATGCTGCTTAACAGTTGACTCTATATGACAACAACATGTCGTGCTCTAACACAATACAGTATTAGCATTTTAACATTACCTAGCCTTTAGCTGTTACATGGTGTCCTGTCCAGGCATCCCCCATCTCTCACACAATGACTGCTGGAGATAGACACCGGCTCCATCGCCACATGGGAAAGAAAAAAAAAAATGAGTAAAAACAAAATGTATGAATGTTTTTACCCTTATCAAGTGTTCAGTCCCTGCCCAACACAACTGTAGTTTTAGTTCCTAAATCTAACCAGTTTTGTGTTACATAATCCTAATGACTCTATGACAATGAGAAACAAAAATATATACAAAACAAAACAAAAAATACAATAAAGTCTCTGAATAGAAGAAGTAAAGTGTCATAAATGGACACCGTTCAGTCCACTTCGTCTCATAAGGCGTTTGTTCTTTTCAAAGGTTAACACTTCAGTAAGTATTGTAGGGTGCAAATCATACACGGTCATTTTTGTGTTTAAAATATCTTTCGAGCAATGCTAGAAGGCTTTCAAGGGTCAAACTAGGATATGAACAAACAAATACAAGGGTTGGTATTCAACACCAATCAAGACATGTGTCTAATCTCTAAAACAAATGCAACAGCTAAAGAAGTATTGAAGTCTAGATCTGTTCCGGGACCTGGAAGAAAAAAAATCTGTTCCCATCATGACACCGGGACCGAAAGCACGATCCGTACTGTGCGCACATGTTCAGGGCGCAGGAGAGGAGCGCCCAGAATAGTCCTATTCCCTTGTGTTGAAGAGGAGCTATAGTGTGCATGTCCAACTTTTAACGAGAGTCTATGGGCAACGATTCTTGTGCCCCCAGGGCAGAAATACGTCATCAATCAGATACGTCTTTGAAAATGTTTATTTTACGCAACAACAAAAAAATACATTTTTACTTTATTATTTCATTTTTATTAAAAAAAATTCTGTCTTCAAGGCAATACGGTAAGTGGTTTGAGTGGTGGGGCAGCGCCCTAGCACCCCCTATTAACCAGCCACCACTGAATAAAGGACAAACTATGGTAATTGGTGAATTCTCAATGACAAGTGAATAAACTCACAACTTGTAAACACATGGAAAAAGTTAAAATCCACATCCTTTTGAACAGAAACATGTGTGCACAGCTTTAAGATTAAACTCTATTAAGCACATGGTTGAACGTACAGTCAAGTGGTAAAAGTTACCTTTAAGAATTCACAACCCATGTGCCTAAAATAATAAGATGAGCTAAAAACAGTAAGGTGAGTAAACTGCAGACAAATGTGGAGCATACACATTAACTCAATGCTTCCATTGTTTGGGATCTTGCTTACTGTCCTCAACACGCGTGAACATTTGATTTTTGGTCTTTTTGCAGGATGACGGAGGACTGTAGAGGGGAAGATTTCTCTGCTGGGACCTAATATCACCAAACTGTAACTTTGGAGAAGTAAAAAAATAATAATAATGTATGTGACGAAGCTTGCTTAGATATATTTTTTTTAAATTTGTTTGACTTTTTATTCATTCTATATAAATATATCAAGATTTTACTTCAGTTTTTGTAAAATTTTCAGTCACACCTTCCAACATTTGTAGTTGAAAACAGATAAAGAAAAAAAATTCTTACAAAGAAATCACGTGTTATCTGTAAAATGTTCACATTCATTATACCCATTATTAAAAGTTATTTAAGGAGGGAAGCCAGCAGATTGTGTCGAATCTTCACTTTGTCGCAGTGTCCCATCCTGAACAGCATTGGCGACAGTGGAAAGGAAAAACTCCCTTTCAACAGGATCAAACCTTCAGCAGTTCAGGAGGGGAAGCCATCTGCCTCGACTGGCTGGAGTCAGAGAGGACAGGAAAGAGACACGGACAAACACAAAATAACCAGACTACAGTACTGTAGTTGTAGTTTCTATGGGAAGAAAGACAAAGAAAAACACAATAATGATTGAAATATTTGCAAAATACGTATTTAAACAATAAACTCTTTATTCCAGAGAGGTGTCTGCAGATACAAGACAAAATACAGATGATGCAATTGTCGCAGGTGGACTTGAAGTCAGATGCAGAAAAACTCCAGAGACAGATCGCACACAGCTGTTGGCTCATTAGTCCATGTAGAACAGACGCTTGCAGGCAGGGAGGCCGGCAACACCAGAAATCAAACACAAACTGGTTCATCTGATTCTGCATCTGTAGGATTCTTAGTTTTTCAGCCATAACCACTTTCCCCACAGCTGATTCTCATTCACTCATCCTTCTCGCCACACCTGCACCTAATCCGGATGACTTTTCTGCCAGATACTTAAACCCCTGTCAAACATCCGACGTTGGAACGTTATGGTACCCTGGAAGACAAAAAAAAATGACAGCTGAACAAATGTTATGATTTTTGTACTATCCTTGATTCGTCTTGTGACTTCCAAGTCCTGCTCCTCTGTGTCTCCCTAAGTCTTCCTAAACGTTCTGGGTTATTTTAAAACTAGTTTCTTTTACTTTTGGGGAAACGGGCCATTCAATAAATTTAGAGTGTGCTTTCTCCAACAAGTCCCTAGTTTTTTTTTAAAATTAAAGGTTAGTTTATGCACACCAGTGTAATGCCCACAAAACAAGATATCCTTGAACATGGACATTCAGTTCTAACAGGATGAACATGAACAAGAGGTCAAAGGTCAGAGTGCCTCCTGCGATTACCCTGGACACGGCAGCTGCACAAACACCCAGCTCTCCATCTGCACAGGGAGTTCCTGTTCCTTCGGCTGCAGGTTAAGCTGTTAAGCTTTTGTTGCCATGAAGTGGCTTCTCAGTAATTGTTACCCAACTTTCAAATTAAAAGCTTGTTGCAGAGCAGGTAAATAACGACAGTGCTGTTTGAGGAAGGCTAAAATAATCCAACACTGTTAGAGCCTCTCTGGATGTGTGGATTCATGCCTCACTGACCTCACTGTCTCAATTAAAGAGATTTTTAAAAGACGTCGACCAAAAAGAGGGTTCCATGTGTCACAGCATGAACAATAACTGTAATGTTTAGTATTGCACACAAAAAAACAACTACTGGGCACGTGTTACACATTTTATACTGAATTTACACAACATAAATATTTTGTTTGCTATGCCGAATGATTCATTCTTACTGTATGTAAATCTAAGACTTCAAACAGTAACGATGAATTCTAATTAAAAAAAATACATTAAACTATTTTCTGCATAATTTAATATAATAAAAACTTCCAAAATAATATATTTGGGTTGTCTCAACAGATTTGAATTTATTTACTTTGTATATGGTTGACTCCAATTCTTTATTTTTGTTAGTTCGAAACTTACCGGGCTGGTTCTTGTAATTAAAATTATTTGATTAAGAAAACAAATCCTTTGCCCGATTCATTCTGATTATTGCATTATTATATTGTCTCGCACAGATTTGTCTTCATGTATTTAATGAATCAGACACAAGCAAGGAAACCTACTTGTTCTTTAAACAAAATTAACTGAAAAATGTTAGATTATTTTTATTTATTTGGTTATTTAATTTATTTCTAACAGACAATAAAAAGTAAAAACATGAAAGAACAGACAATAAAAAGCAAAAACAAAGAAGAATAAAATAAGACAAATAGTCATACCAATTGATATGCAATTTTACACAATTTTTTCGAAAAGGAGCAGGTAGAAGATAACGATGTTATGATCTCCTGCCCCTGTCATACACATCAATATGCGTGTACTGTACAATCATTTTAGTCTCCCTGCACCAAACCTTATACTGTGTTACTCCCACATTAAATTATGGTTAAACCTCACATTCTAATAGATGAATGTACAATTATTTAAACTATTAATATCAACATTAGCATTTTTGGTCTTTGAGACACCCATTTTATACAAACTATTTTTCAATAAGCTCATTTTTATACACTGTTATTTTAAGCTGGTTTATATTTGTACTTTGTTTTAGCTCATCATTTAATCCATTCCATAGATCTGCCCCACACACTGATATACAAAAACTCTTTTGTATGTATATGTAACTATTTTGGTGCCCAATACTGAAGCCTGTGGAACCCCACAAACACTTGGTTGTTCTGATACATTTTTTATTTTTTTATTTTCCTTCTCTGAAATTTTAACCTCCCTTTCTGTCACAAAATATTTTTTGAATATTGTGTGGAAGTTTGCGGTTTCTTGCTTTCAACATAAATTGTATAGTTTTTGGAATTTTACAAGATCCCAGAATTTCAGTACATTTGATTTCAAACATAATGGCTTGTATGTTCCCAATATTCCATTTTATGTACCTGTAATAGTCCGATTGTGTACAGCAACTGTAAGTTTTCTTTGTACTGTATATTGCCCCAAATTTTCACACAATAACTCAAATATGGTACAATGAAAGAATTACACAAAATAAACAGAGATTCGTAGTCCAGAACAAATCTTATTCTCCTCAAAACAGCAACACTTTTGGCTAGTTTAGATTTTAATTTGCAGATCTATGGTTTCCAGCAAAATTTATCATCCAACATGACATCCAGAAATTTAATTTCATGGACTTTTTCTACTTTGTACTTTGTAAATCAGCACTGTCAATAGTTATTTTGATTGCATTGTTTTTGTGTTTATTGCAGTTTCCAAATATCATGAATTTTGTCTTATCTAAATTTAGTGATGATTTATCATTTTTGAACCAATGTTTTAGTTTGATCATTTCTGTTATGACCACGTCAAAGAGTTGGATGTTTTTCTCCAGTGCAGCAAATGCTAGTATCATCCGCAAATGTATTTTAGCAGGTTTGATACTTTGAATATGTCATTTATATGCAAATTAAATATTTTGGGTCCCAACACTCACCCCTGTGGAACCCCACAAATTATTGGTTAATATCAGAAAACTAACAATCTAAAAGGAAATTATTTTTTTATAAGAACAGTAAATGCAAATAGTTTAAACTAGGATATACGGGCTAAAGCTGGAGAGTTAAAGCATGTAAAATAAGAGACAACTAATTTAAAGATTTATACAGTTATCAAAAAAATTGTGTTCTGGAGAGATGAACTTTGAAAAGAAAAAAATTACCAGTCAAACTTACTAAATAAAAAAAGAATTGGCCTTAAGTTTAAGGTTTTAAACTGTATGTGTTGAGTTTATTAAATCTAAAGAGATTATTTAGGATCTAATTGATCTGTGGTGCTGTTTTTTTAAGTGTGTGGTAATACAACATTCAAAAGTGTCCAAGACAAGAAGGAGTAATTACGATGGTCCGTCAAACAGCAGTTTGTTGGGATGACTGCTCCGTGTTTTGCAGCTCTCTTATATAACGTGCAGCACAGAGCGTGAAGAATGCAGAATAAAAGAACGACAGGACAAAAGGAGGAAAATGGGAAAGGGGCCCTTCTCCGGCTCTTTTCATTCAAATCGCAGCCACACTGAGAGACTTAACACGCTTTGACGGAAATGTGAAAGCCAAAAGTTTGAAGGAGACAGATTGGGAGGAGTCTTGTGTTCCCAGTCTTCATTCAGGGTTTGAGCGATCAAACAAAAAGGAGCCAGAAGGAAAACAGCCGAGAAAAACTGACTGGTTTGAACCAGATTACTAAAAACCTGGAGGCAGTATGTCAAAAGAAAAATGTCGTACAGTCGTTCTGTTCTCTCTCTTCTGTCGTTTGTGTTTTGGATGAAATCTCTCTAACCACAGCTTCATCACCTGTGGCCCAACAGAAAACCCAGACGCTCACGTCTGATTGCTCAGCAGTATCCACCACCCTGTCATTTATTCTCTCAGCCTCACTGTGAACAACCAGACAGAGCCGCAAAGTCAACCATCCGCTGTCAGCACCAACGAAACCAACTGACTCAGATTTTCTGCACTTTAGGTCGTAATGTGCATTCTGAAATCAATGTGCCGTGAAGAAACTTGTTAGTTATTATTGAAATGACAATACTTTTCAAAGTGAATCATTTGAGATAATAATACCGTAAATGGTAATTGGACTGCACTTAGATGCACCTTTATATCTAATCAAAATACTCAAAGTGCTTTACAACACAATCCGTGTCCTCATTTACCATATTTTTCGGACTATAAGGCGCATCAGATTGTAAACATTTGAAAAATATATATATAAAAATATAGTTTATGGGATTGTTTTTTATTGTACAAGTAGTCCTCGGATTACGACGGTCTCGAGTTACGACGTTTCGTGGTTACGGCGCATCTCCCATAAAAATTTAAAATAAAAACATTTATTTGAAATTTTATTTTGAAAAGCTGAGTTACGTAGTTTCCGGTTTCCAGTTTTACGTCGTAAACATAGCGGCGGAAAAATCCTGCACTGTACTCTCTAAAAAAGCTAAGTTTGGTCCTCTGGACATTCAAAAAACAAAACAAAACTGTACTGTGAATGTGGTTTTACGTCGTAAACGAATGGAGAATACGGAGGATGGACCGAACTGGACGGTGGTTTTACGTCGTAAACGAATGGAGAATACGGAGGATGGGCCGAGCTGGACGGCGGTTTTACGTCGTAAACGAATGGAGAATACGGAGGATGGACCGAACTGGACGGTGGTTTTACGTCGTAAACGAATGGAGAATACGGAGGATGGATGGAGGAATGCTTTGCCAGCATCCCAGTAGGAAATTAACTATTTTTGCCCTTCATTATGGCTCCCAAATGTATGTGTTTTTTGATAATTATGTAGGGTACTGTGTTAGGATAGGCTAAGTGCTTGGTAATACAGTACTGTACATGTATATGGTGAAGTATGTACGTATATTTCGACTTACGTCGAAAATCGGTTTACGACACCACGTACTAACGGATCTACGTCGTAAATCGAGGACTACCTGTAATTTAAAATGAATAAATTTTATAAATAAATATAAATAAGGTGCATTAAGCAAAACAAAATAGTCAGATAAGTCGAACTTTATTCAGCTTATTCACAATAACCACATAAAATCGGTTAGAGGTCAGTAAGCACAATCAGGCGCACCAGATTATAAGGCTCAATGTTGATTTTTTTTTTTAATTAAAGGATTTTAAGTACGTCTTATAATCCAAAAAATATGGTACCTCCACACACATCCATACAGCTCTCTACTACATCTCTACAAAATTAATCTGAAACTAGGGCTGGACGATATGGACAAAACATTTATCACAATATATTTCTTAATTTCGTCAATAACGATATAATTCGTTATCGATATAAATAATATAAAAGCCTCAGAAAAACTGTACAAACTGTACAAATAAATTAATGTTCACCTTTTATTTGTATTCAGACTTCAAAATTCACCTTTGAAATCACAGTCAAATAAACAAAACTCTCAACTTTGTCAATATTAATTGATAATTTTAAATTTAAACAACATAACCTAACCCATGATACAGCTGTGGGTGTTGTTTCAGGGACACGTTGGCTCCAATTTTTATTGTGCTTCATCTTCTGACTCTCAGCATATTCTATCGAGTGGAACAAGTTCGATGTGTTCCCACCACTAGTTGGAACGACTCTCCATTACATTTTGCAGCTCACTGACTGAAACCTGCAGTTTATCGCATCTTAGAAAGCCGAACCACTTCCACACCGCAGAATTAGTCTTTCCTCTCTTATAAATTATGTCATTTGCTTTGTCTTCACTTGTGAAACCTTGTTCAGTCACATTCTGACGGTCATGGGCACTCGTTTTGAAGCGAAAACTTAATGCGCTTTGGAGAGTAGCCTAGTATGGAAGCCCATTTCCGCCACTCTATTTAAAAAAATAGCAAAAACTCATATCACCGTTATTGAATAAAATTATATTGCGACATATATCGAAATTGAATCATTGTCCAGCTCTATTTGAAACATAGAGACTATTCAGTGCTTTAGATCACGTTCATGCACCAATGGGACACACATTAGAGGAAATGAAGGGTTCAGTATCTTGCCCCGGAGCACCTCAACATTTGATTGCTGGTGGAATTGAACCCCCAACTCTCATTGGAGGATGACTGATCTAAACACTTAGCCACAGC
Organism: Garcialebias charrua; assembly: GCA_038048925.1. Classification (NCBI taxonomy): domain Eukaryota; kingdom Metazoa; phylum Chordata; class Actinopteri; order Cyprinodontiformes; family Rivulidae; genus Garcialebias; species Garcialebias charrua. Next base: position 14,892 of record JBBPBX010037696.1, on the reverse strand, counting down.
TGCCCAATAAAAAATAATAAATAATAAATGTTGCTCATAATAAAAGTAAAAAATTTGTCCTGGAAATAGCCTCCATTAATCAGTGCATCTGTCTTGGGAGCTTGATAATTTGAAAAACAGTCAATTTGCAGACCTGCATTTTGATGTGTGGCTGCATCCAGGCGTAAGAAAGGTCCTTATTGAAAATTGGGTTGCCATGTCAAAATCCAAGATGGCCACCACCATGTATTGGATATTTAAACCAGCTACTTCAATCATTCGATGCATGCTTTCTAGTTTTTATATTGCCTAAAAGTGTAGTTTCTTCAAATGATTGCGGTGGCTGAAGATTAATTTATGGTGTCCAGGGCCACCTTTGGCCACCCCCTGGCTCCGTCACTGCACCTGCTGGTGGATAAAAATGTTGCCTTCGCTCACCAAGGTCTGTCACTCTGTGCTGCATTCACTGTTCAATTAGTCCAGAAAAACACGCATCTTAAAAACTACAAACATTCACTATTCAAATCCCTCAGCGATGCGCTGTATCAGCTCTTCATATATTAAGATGTTTTCAAAAAGTTTTTTTTTTCTTCAGGCTAAAAATAGTTTTAAAGATGCTTACAGGACTTTTGTCCATAATCTCAACATTCACATCAGGACGCAGTGTCCTCTGTTTTGTTGATGCAATATTACCTGCACATGGTTGCACGAGCATAAAGAAAATGTGCAACGACAGGCGGCTCGTTCCCTGTGTGCACACTGACGTCACTGGCGGTCGTGAAAACGTGGTCATTAGCGTTCCCACCTGTTGACGCTGCGTGTTTGTGTGTAATCATGACTTTGCTCCTTAAGACGCTGTCTGTACTACGAGCCGCCACAACAGTGCTGGAGTTTCATGTCAGAGTTTACAAGAGCGGCATATTGTCATATACAATAACATGATGGTCAAGAAATTGCAACTTGTGTTTGTCTAATTCAGCGTCTCATTTAGTGAATATGTATATGCAGCTAATGGTGCAGCTAATGGTGCACTTACTTCAACTTCCTGCTGCAGAAAAATGCAGCCATGGTAAATACATTTGTTCCATTTAAGATTTTTGTATCAACACAGAACTTTTAATAAAACTAATATGGAATCCTACAAAAATGCAGCATTGAGCTACCTCTGCTGAAACAGATGCTAACCATCACAGTTAGCATAGTGTAGCAAGACAGTTAGCATAGCAGTTTTCTGCATTGTTTTTCTTGAAACTTTTGTGTATTGAAGTTTATTGTGTTAGTGTTTAATTATTAGGCTATTCTATATTAATCTGTGTTGTTATTGATATTTTGTAAAAGGCAACATCTACAGACAGTTGCAACTGCAATTATTTTAAGCAAGCATTTTCAATTGCAAGATGCTAACTAGTTAGAGTTAGGGTTAGCCTGGTTGGTTCTGTTGGAGGTTTTTCCTTTCCACTGTTGCCCTCATGCTTGCTCAAAATGAGAGTCTGCAATGAAGTTAAACTAAATGCTGTCTGCTCTTCAGATAATAAATGTTATGAACTTACTTTTTATGTACTGTATCAATGTTTCTGTTCTGTACCCTGAGATAACTTCTGTTGTGACTTGGTGCTATATAATTTTTTTTATTGAATTAAATAGTTTACAAGTTTTTTTTTCAATCATCAAAAAACCCTAATGTGTCACCATGAAAGGTGGGCAATAGTGTAACTCCCTGAGTGCATTCTTGCATTTTTATGTTTGTCTGTTTTTCATTAAAAAATAACGTGAAAAATCTTTATTTTAAATCTTAAATATGAATGTTTTTTTATAATAAAATGAAGTGAGATTAACACGCCAAATCATTTTCTCTAAACTTTCTGCCTTTTCTGCTCACATGTTTAGCAACATTGTAAAAAATTTTTTATCAACAAACAGGATTGCTTTCCCTCTGATAAATTGACATTTTTAGAAGCTGCCAACTCCTTCCTACCAACAATAACGAGCGTTTATGCAAAAAAGGTTTATTGTCCTGTGATTTATACACATTATCAGCTCATTTGCATGGTATGTAGGTCGTCTAGGCTCCTTCCATTCTTTAGGATTAGTGGAGTTAATGAGAGCAAAAGTGTGTAGATTGCGAATGTGAAAACAGAATGTCCTCATAAGGCAAAATTTGTGACGGCAGAGAACAAAGAGGACAGAAGTGGGGAGCAGAATGAGAAGACATCACCCTGAGGGTGACAGAACTGGAATGAGCAACTTCATCCAGTCAGTGCCAGATTCATAGACTCACGGCATAAAACGTCAAACCACTGGTGTGGGAATGTCTTCGTTCTGACAGGGGAAGAGGGAGGGGACAAGAGGACAGAAATATGTTCTTTGGAAGCCAAAACATTAAACATCCACACAGACCCAAACTGGTTTGATCCTGAAATGAATTTATTTTTATTAGTTGACAACATTTCAGTTGGGAGTCGGAACTGAATGCCTTCGTTTGATTACTTTCACAAAAGGGCAGCTGTGGCTCAATGTCAGTGTTTCTAGTTGTACTGTAGCATAGTTGCTAAGACAAAAGTGCTGCAAATGCTACAGATTAATACAAAGCTTGATATGTTGTTTTAGTAAACGAGAAGGGTTTTATATAACCTAATTATGATAAAACGGGCAGAAATTTACATTTAGGATAGCGTTATTTTCAAACATCCATTTTAAATTGGTTGAATATATTGTCATTTTGGCCATTCTTATATCTTTACAGAATTGTACAAACTGAAATAAATAGTTTGGTTTCTCTGAGTCCCAAGTTAGATTATGAGTATTTATTAGCAGTCAATATTCTTTCAGCTTGTTGGGCAATCATCGAGGGACCAACATTTCTCTCGGCAGTCTTTAAAAATCCCCTTAAAAGTTGTTTCTGTGGAAACAATTGAACACTTGTTGAGAGACCAACAGGAACTGAAGAAACCACTGAGCGTTCATTGGGGCTCTCAACTAACCATGATCTCTGATACTAATGAAGAGATCACTATCCAAGAGAGTTCAGTTGGACATCAATGAAAGGTCCGCGGGTGACCTGTGCGATTGCTGAGCAGTTCTTGGGAGACTGTGTGTCTCAGGGTATAAATATGTGCTGATTCTGGTGCTTTTTCCCCCCTCACTTGTTCTCATGCAAGACGGACGCCTTTCTTCCCTCTCCCGTCGTCCTCCTGCTTTTTTTGCTCTCCGTCTTGTGTATCGGAGCTCCTGTTTACACATCTTCCGAAACGAAAAACAACTCCCATGGATCTGGTCGGCTGGACTTTCAACGCAATTGATTAAAATCTTTTCAACGAAACAACAGGGTCCTGGAGAGCCCTCGTGCCCCGCTGAGACGCACACGGCAGGATACGTCACAAATTCGTGGGGAGTTTGGGAGCCGATGTGCCTTTCCGTATTGTTTCAGGAGGATGCCAAAGTTGTTTATTTTTGGGCCTTTGACCAAAGCACTTAGCGAAGGAACGCTATCTTTCCTGGATTCACAGAAGTGCAGTGGGACCAGAATTTTTGGGTGTCCCCGGAAACTCAACTACCTGCGCACAAAAATGTACCCCGCTTCAGAATGCAAAAATACAACTTTCCGCAGATGTGTACCATTAAAAAGAGTAGCCATAGCTTTGTGGAAGCACGCTACAGGCTTAGAGTGCTGGGGCATTGGACATCTTTTGGAGTATTACAACAGTCTGTGCATGCGTGTGTGTATATAGGACTGGACCGGCCTGACTAAACTCCCGTCTGCAGGCAGATTTAGAGAGATGGCAGCCTATTTTGAGGACAGGTGGTATTTCCCTGTGTGGGTGCTAGTGATGAGTGCCACATGCCCATCATAGCGCCAACTCAGTATCACACAGATTATTTTAACCATAAAGGCTTTCATGCTCTAATTCTTCAGGGGGTCATCAATGGTCAGGGGCTCTTCTGGAATGCCTTCTCAGGACTGCCAGACAGCTTGCATGATGCAAGACTGCTGAGACAGTCCACACTATAACTGGCCAAGCGTGGAAACCTTTTCCATCCTCACACCAGAGACTTCTTTTGGTCAATTAAGGAGAAGGTGGCGTTGTTTGCTGCAATAGAATGAGTGTGATGTACACTTTGTCAAAAACAATGGTGAAAACTCTGTGCTCTGCACAATTTGTGTGAAAGTCATGGTGAGACGTGACAACACATGGGATGCCTGCAGCAGACGTGGGTCATGCTGGGTGCTGATGAGTGCAGAACTGTCTGAGAAGCTCTTGTGCAGCTCCTGCAAGACCTCTCATTTAATTTCTCATTTCTCATTTAATATTTTGATATCTCACTTTGTCTACCACTTCACAACAAATGAGTGTTGTCAAAACATCTGTTGACCATTGCCACTATGAACACACTTCTTCCACTGCTTCTTCTTTCAGATGGTCATAAATTGCAGTAGATAAAGCTTGTTGAATCCCAACTTAAGTAATCTTCTGTTTTATAGTTGTTGGTTCACACCAACATACTGTAAATACCATAAAGTACATGTACACAAGATGTTTTCATTATAGTGTAAAGAATATGAATGTAGCACTTATAACACTCTGCTGCTGAAGTGTCGCCACTTCATGGCCATAGTCTGTCCAGTGGGCGATCCCATTCGCTTCCAGATTTGTTCTTAGGATCAGCCGAAGTCTCAGCTGAGCTGAGTCGAGCTGCAGATTTTCTTGTCGTTTTATTTATTTATTAGTTTTTTATTCATTTTCAGAACAAACGAAAAAATTGAACAAGATAAACGTAACACTAACAGCAAACACAAACATAAAGGCTGGTGGTGAGATGATCCTGGATGCTGTCAGACCACAATAACTGAAAGGACTCCTTCGGAGATGTCTGCCATTTGAGATCTGTCTCCCAGTAAACACAGTTCTGGAGTCTGAGGCACTAAAGAGGTCCTCAACTCACTGCAAAATGGTAACTCCGCCCCCAGACCAGATTCAAAATGAAAATGGGCGTGTCGAGAGACATGGAGGGGAGGAGGTGGGTGGTTGAGCTGCGTTCACACCCCCTCTAGCAACAAACAAACTCCAGCAATCAACTTACAGCAAGCAAAAACAACGAATAAATATGTAGATGTATTTATCTATCCCCACCCGATCTATCCAAAACAAAAGGCCTAAAAAAAATAATAATACCACAAGGTATTCCGTGACCGGGGTTTGAACCTGTGTCTGTCAGACCCCAAACCCACACCTACACCATTGCCCTATATGTGTTCTCCATCCATTGCAATATAAGAAAACAAATACAACCACATAGTTTTGATGTAGTGAAAAGTATTCCTAAAATAAATAAGTTAAAATATACAAATAACTATTGCCATTCTGAAAACTATAATATGCTTCTTTGCAGTACTTTTCCGGAGTCTAATGTACCACTTCCATATAAGGTATGAACTGCAGCGTGGACCTTCATCTCTGCAGGGGATTGACTCTGCTTGAACCACTTTCATGACGACAGAGTGTACAAGACACGTCAGAGTGAAAAGTCCTTGACCAATAAGAAAATTAAGCTGCAATTCCTCTGTTCAACCCATAGGGTTACTGTGTAAACACGTTTTTAGACCAAATATTGCCGATTTAAACTAATACGCACAAATATGTGAAGATTAACACAGACATAGTGCTATACAACATTTTAGACACATTCTAGGGAGTTTATCAGCTAGAGGAAATAATGAATGTAGTAAAAAATCTTACAGACAAGAGATCAAAAGACTGGGTGGACATGGATATGATGTTTGTAAAGGACATAATGAGCCATGTTATTGAGCCGTTTACATATATATGTAATTTATCATTTTCAACAGGAATATTTCCAGATAATATGAAAGTAGCTAAGGTAGTTCCTCTTTTTAAAAATGGTGATAAATGTGTGTTCAACAATTATAGACCTATATCCTTGTTACCACAGTTTTCAAAAATTCTTGAAAAACTATTTGTGAACAGACTAGACCAATTTATAGATAAACAAAATATTCTAAGCAACAGTCAGTATGGGTTTAGATCAAAAAACTCTACATCAATGGCTCTCATGGAATTAATGGAACAAATAACTACTGCTGTCGATCAAAAACAATATTGTATCAGTATTTTTGTTGATTTAAAAAAAGCATTCGATACTATTGATCACACCATTCTCCTTGAAAAACTGAACAAATATGGTATTAGAGGACCAGCATTACAGTGGGTATCTAGCTACTTGAAAGATAGGAAACAATTTGTACAAATAAATGATGTAAGATCTGACCTCTGTAATATCACATGTGGAGTTCCCCAAGGCTCTGTACTTGGACCAAAGCTATTTATTTTATATGTGAATGACTTGGTAAATGTGTCAGGACTCCTTAAATGTGTACTTTTTGCTGATGATACCACATTTTTCTGTTTAGGTGAAGATATAGAACAAATGTTGGAATTGATAAAGACAGAATTTGTCAAGATACAAACTTGGTTTAAAATAAATAAATTATCATTAAATCTAGAAAAAACTAATTACATGATATTCAGTAATAAAAAGAAAACTGTTGATGTTCCACTCAAAATTGAGGGTGTTGAGATTTGTAGAGTGAGTGAGGTGAAGTTTTTGGGTGTTATCATTGATGACAAACTGACATGGAAACAACACATAAATTCTGTAAGAATAAAAATAGCTAAATCGATAGCAGTACTGTACAAAGTCAGAGACCTATTGAATGATAAAGCTCTGTATTTGTTGTATAACACAATCATTGTTCCACACTTAATCTATTGTATTGATGTTTGGGGGAATGCGTGTAAAACAATCACAAAGCCTATTTTTGTATTACAGAAAAGAGCTGTAAGAATTATCACTAGAAAACATTACCGTCATCCATCAAGTACATTATTTTATCAACTGAAGTTATTGAAGTTCCATGATTTGGGCAGCACGGTGGCACAACTGGTAGAGCTGCTGCCTCTCAGCGAGAAGGTTGCCGGTTCAAATCCCGGTCCGGGGCCTTTCTGGGTGGAGTTTGCATGTTCTCCCCGTGCATGCGTGGGTTTCCTCCGGGTACTCCGGTTTCCTCCCACAGACCAAAAAACATGCTTGTTAGGCTGATTGGTGACTCTAAATTGACCCTAGGTGTGAGTGTGAGAGTGGATGGTTGTTTGGTGTGAGTGAGACAGGTCCCTCTTGTAAATGAGTCCCCGTGACTCAACGAGGCTAGCCTGTATAAATAAAGGTTGAATGAATGAATGAATAATATTTTATCAGTTATGTATAGGGCTCAAAATAATGCATTACCTTTAAATATCCAAATGCATTTTGTTAAAAGACAAAGTTGTTATAATCTTAAGGGGACAGAGATGTTTGTAAAACCACAATTCAGAACTAGTTTGAAGGGACGTTCTACCTCAATCCAGGGAATTAGATTATGGAATGGCTTGGAGAATGTAGTTAAAAATGCCAAGTCAATGTTTACATTTAAGAAAATGATCAAAACGAATGTGTTAAAAAATATATATGAAATAGCGTAATGTGTATTGTATTAGTTAGAAAATTAGAAAGAGTTAGTCATTTTGTACTGTTGGTTGAAGATTATTATTGTTTAATCTGATTGTTGGAAAAAAGGGGCAGATATAATAAGATTTATTCTTCTTTCTGCTACCTTTCATTTTTTTATATTTTGTACATTATCATTTATGGGATTGTCTTGTATTGTTTCTTTTGTAAAAAAAATGAACAAATTTAATAAACATAAACATAAACAAATTTGGAGTTTAGTTCCTCTTTAAAACCTCCAAGACTTTAATCCGAGCTGCCGATTTGCTATCAGCAGATTGCAGAACATTGATCGACCAGAGAGCAAGTTGGAGGCAAGCATGTTGGGAAATACAACTCTTTATGAATTTAATTCTTGCCTTTGTCACCCATAATTAAAAGTCTCAATATTCAATCGGTGTATCATCAACAAAAGGTGACTTTTATTAATAATGCATGAGAGGCATTGAATTTGAACATGTTGTCCAGTCAGGGAGGGGCTGCAGCAGAGGAATATCTACTGGCTCAAGGATCCTCACAGGGGATGATGTCATCTATTTGTCAGTTTAATGGAGCGGTCCACTCAGAGTCTGATTTCACAAAGCCCCTCGAGGCCAGTGGGACAGCGGCGGTGGTTTTAGCGCCTGACATCTGACCTTCCCCAGAGACTCACAGGAAGCTACGCTGTTACCTCACATTAATATTCCAGCCGTCAGCAGACCGGCAGGGACACTTGTCACCGTACAAGGACAGGAACATGTCTAAAGCATGAGGGGACCTGCAGAGGGATCACTTGACAAGAAGTATGGTGCAATTATGGAGCTATATTTAAAAAAGACAAACGGAAAGAAAGTATTTTTCCGTTTCTGAATATTGTTGCTCTGAGGACTCAAAACGATACAGTATATTTTGGTTTTTGGCACGTTTGAATCAAATAGATCTGTAAAAGGTGTGCTAGTTACTGTTTACACATATCAGATTTAAAATTAGAGACAATATTCCATTGAGACACAAGTATAGAGTTCTTATGACATTATATTTCTGATTAAATTCTCAATTAAAAATAAAAATCAGCCTGTTACAAGTTATCTAAATCTTTACATGTTAGTATGGGAAGTCAAACCTTTCATCCCTTTTCCCTAAACTGGAAAGAAATCCGCAAGTTTATTCTCTTTGTGGTTTTCTAACCGACCCTGAAGCAAACCACACATTCAACTTGTTCCAATTGCATGTAAATATTTATCTGGACGTGTTTGCATTCTGCCTGAGCCAAGCAGCACCAAGTGGATTTGAATACATGGATGAGTTGCAGGTCACCGTGCAGGAGCAGCTCTCTGAAATGTTCCTGATGGTTCTGGTGCTTTGAGATCAACAGGAACCCGTTCCCTTGGAGACATACTTTGGATAAATTTCCACTCGACTACCGTATTTTCCGACGTATAAGTCAGTTTTTTGCAGAGATTTGTCAGTCCTACGACTTATATGCCGAAACATCTTATACTGTACTGTATATGGTTTTTTTCCATGTTCATAATGCAATTTGTGACTGACGCTTTAAATTTCGAAAAACTGCAACAGCGAGTCCTCCCGTGCGCGCTCGCTTCACTCAGCTGGTGCAGGCGGAGGAACGCTGGAGAGCTAGCTGCTCCGGCTGCAATGGATGCATGGATGGATGGATGGCGCCGCCCAGGAGAAATGAAGCCGTTTTGACAATTAAATAAACAAATAATAAACGCGATGGGTCAGCTGTGACGAATACGGTAATAATGTGACTTATACACGGAAGCAACTTGTGTTGGTTTTTTCCCCTCTACATTATGCTTTTTTTGGACTGATGCAGCTTATACGCTGGAAAATATGGTAAATCCCCGATGTTGTGACTTTATTGGGGTCTAAATATGAGGCACTTTAATTTTAAAAAATTCAGCAAAGTTGACTAAACCAGGGGGCTGCAACCTTTAGGATCAAAATTGTAATTGTAATTAATTTATTTGATTGGGACAGACACACATCGACATGGTAAAACAGCAGTCCCATGTCTGCATAGTGTAATAGCAACAAGCTAATTCACAGCTCCTGTCCCTAGATGGACTTTTAAGAAAGAGTTTTGCTTGCTTTTTAAACATATTGAAACTGGTTGTGGGTTTTATAATAGCAGGATGGTCAAATCATTTCTGACCCTTCATTCAACAAATTAAATACGTCCAGAGCCACAAAACCTGCTACAATTGTTATCAACTGGTGGCCTATGGGCCACTTTAAATTTGTGGGCTTTTCTGGCCAGGTGTGAAATTGTACAACTAAAAACATCTAATGATTCTTAACATTTATTGATATTTTTACATTTTAAGTAAAGAAAAGACTGGATTCCATCCTTCCATCCATCCATCCATCCATCCATCCATCCAGCCATCGTCTTTCCCGTTTCTTCCTTTTCGGGCTGCAGGGGGTCACTGGTGCCTGTTATGTTTAACTGAATACTCAGAGACAAGGAATGAGGGGTGACAAAACTTCAAGACAGAAAATAAATTTAAAGTGATGTTATGTAATAAAGCACATTAGGAACCCAGAGGAGCTAGCACACGAGTTAGATGATATTTTCCAAGAGGAGGACAATACTGTTGGTAGATTTCAGTTCTAACTGTAGGCTGGGTAGTAGGGCATGTGGTTGGAAAGTGAGGAAGGCAGCTGAGGAGAAACAAAATTTCCAGGGGTTCTTCAAAGAAGTCCAGGCAAAGGTATCACATGGAGAGATACTGTAAATAGCAACAGGAACACAGGTAAGTCTTTCTCAAGCATCACAGAATACAAAAAGGCTGCACGACTACCAGAGGCAGGTAATGCTCCAGCGGTGAGGAGAAGTCATCTACTGCCTTTAATACTCCTGGTGTCTTGTTAAGGAGATTACAGTAGTCCCTCGTTTATTGTGGGGGATCCGTACCCTGAAGCCCCGCGATAAGTGAAAAACCACAAAGTAGGAATAGAAGTACAAATAGTTTATTTTAGTATTTACATATAAATAAGTGTATATATTAAGGAGTTTTAACCCTTCCCACGCTCTTGCAATACTGTATTCTAAACAATGTTTCTAAAGTCTAAACACTCTAAAAGAGCACATGTCATGATTTCAGCTCCCTGCCTCCGTTGCTCTAGGCCACGCCCACTTCTCCGCAGCAGAGCGGAGCCGTGGGCTGTACAGAGGTGCAGCAGGTGCAAAGTCATTTTAAATTATTTTAAATAAAATTCCATGCCGATCGTGCGGCTCATCCATCAATCAGCCAGCTGCGTGTCGTATCCAATCTTATTTTGAAAAACCGCGATAGAGCGAGTCCGCGAAAAAAAAAAACGAACCGCAAAGTAGCGAGGGACTATGTTGGCGCCATCTAGTGTCTTCAGAGCAGCAGGAAAACCAGGAACTGCCCATATCCAGGTCGCAATTATATCACAGAAGACTGGATTTTTTTTTGGTGATTTAAAAAAAAAATTCTTAATTCATTTTCAGTTAAAATTGAATAATTATAAAAACAAAACAAATTTTACAAAGCAAATGAAAGGCAGGAGAAAGAAGAAAAAATCTTATAGCATCTGCGCCTTAAAAAAAAAACTTATGAAATAAAATACATTCAAACATAAATAGTCTTCATATAACATAACAAGCCAAAAACCGACTCCGTGCCAAGAACAACCGATTTCAATAAGAATATGCTAAACAATTTCATATTTTTTCAATAAACTACTTTTTCCCATTTTCTTTAACAAAAACATTGAGGAAGCTTTTTTACAATTATTATCCAAAACATTCCACAGTTTTATTCCTTGAACTGATGTGCATCGTTCCTTTGAATGTGTTCAAATTTTTGGTTTCACAAACATTTCTAGTCCTTTTAATTTGTAATTACTGACTCTCTTAATAAAATAAGATTGACTATTTCGAGGTAAGGAATTTGTATGAGCTCTGTACATAACCTGAAGAATTCCATAGTCAACCAGTTCATAAAACTTTAATAAATTTAACTGATGAAATAATATGTTATATGGGTGAGATGTAATGCTTTCCTGAGATGATTCTTAATTCTCTTTTTTGTAAAATTAAAAATAGAATTTGTAGATATTTTACATGCCTTTCCCCAAACTTCAACACAATAAGTCAAATATGGAAGAACTATAGCATTATACAATATAAGTGATGCTTTATCATTAAATAATTATTTTGCCTTATATAATACAGCAATAGATCTGGCTATCTTTGTTCTCAAATTATTAAGATGAGATTTCCAGGTCAGGTTCTCATCAATAACTACACCCAAAAATTTCACCTCTTTCACTTTACCAATTATATTACCATTAATTTTAAATGTAGCATCAACTGCGATTTTTCTATTATTAAATACAATATAATTATTTTTTTCCAAATTTAGCGATAATTTGTTAAGCCCAAACCAAGTCTGTATTTTTACAAACTCTGTTTCCATCATGTCCAGCATTCGATCCAAATTTTTTCACAAACAAAAAAATGGGGTATCATCTGCAAACAGAACACACCTAAATACAGTAGCCCCGACACATTCACCAAATCATTTATGTACAAAAGAAACAACTTTGGACCAAGCACCGAACCTTGTGGGACCCCACACGTAATGTTAGCAAGTTTGAATCTTACTTCATTTATTTGAACAAATTGCTTCCTATTTGTCAGATAACTAGATACCCATTGTAATACTAGACCTCTCATTCCATATTTATTCAATTTCTCCAAAAGAATGCAGTGATCAATAGTATCGAAGGCTTTTCTGAGGTCAACAAAGATACTAATACAATATTGTTAGCTGTAGTTATTTGTTCAATGAAGTCCATGAGAGCCATTGATGTTGAATGGTTTCTTCTGAAACCATATTGATTATCACTCAGAACCACTTGTTTATCAAGGAATCTATCCAGTCTGGTCACGAATAACAGACTGGATTCTTGTAAAGAAAAAACAAGAGCTAATTTTCACAATTTTTTTTAAACTAATACAATGAACTGTGCATGCTTATACAATTATTATTAAATTGTGGAGTAATTGAGTATTCTACTTTGAATTAATAAAGCATAAAGTTAAAGTGAGCATAATTTACTCTGTGTATTAGTACTAACATCCACATATTTGCAAAGGAAATGACAGGAAAACTGCTAAAAGTAGTATTTTTGTTGTTGTTGTGGGTATAACATCCTATGAAATTCAGTTTTATGTTCGTTTTGTTCAAGAGCCGCTGCAGAGGGACTAAAGAGCCACATGTGGCTCCAGAGCCGCAGATTGCAGACCCGTTTACCTCTTAACCTCTTCACTAAACAAACATTTACGTGTGTTCTCTTCATGGGAAAACCATACGGTAAATAACAACTCATTAAAAATGAAAACTCTCTTATTCCTGTGTTCTACAGAGCAGCAAGCTTACTTCAGGTTTCTGTTTAAAACTATGAGCACCACCCCCATTGACAACTGTAACGACTCACACGGTTTCTTTGTTGATCAATCAATGGACTCTGATCAGATTTCAGCCCTGAAACAATCCACTCTGATTAGGTTACCTGTCCTGTTGTCAGTCTGACAGCTTCCATACTTCTGTGCCGGTTCAACGCTTCAAACCTCAAAAGGTAAGTTTAAAAAAATAATTTTAATCAAATTAAAGTGAAGGCTTAAGTTTAAATTCAATGTGTCTGCTTTATTTCACTTGTGCAGTTTATGTTTTGAAAAATAACTTTAGACAAAATCATATCGCACTACTGCCCCTTAATTTTTAACCATACCCCGACTTTTTGTGGGGAAATGGCGTCTGATGCATTTTAAGATGTAAAATGAGGGTGAAGGGGTGTGGCTTCAAAACCTTAAAAAAACTTAGATTTTCCAAGATCATGCTTTGAAGCAAAGTTTGAGCTGTGATGAGACCTCTCAAATGTAAGTACTATTTTTGGTATTTTTACTGACACAGATACTGTTTGTTTGTTCAGTTTATTACATTTCAACGTATTGTTCGTATCCGATCGGAGGCAATGTGTTCAACATAATGGTACCTCTTCAAGTTATTTAATAGTTAAAAATGGTGTACCACAAGGCTCAGTCTTAGGACCAACCCTCTTTACAATCTACATATGTAATGTAGGTCAGAGCATCCCTGATGCATCCTTACATTTCTAAGATGATGACACAGTTGTTTACTGTTGAGCTAAAACAGTTGCTGAAGGATCCCCCATAGCTCTGCGTACGGCCGTACGCGTGTCCGTAGTACGCGTGTCCGTACGCGTGTACTGTACGGAGACAGTTCACCTCAGCGTTCATTCTCGCGTTCATTCTCGCGTTTTCGCTCCAAATTCTTGACGTCATTTGAGCAGCTGCAGCGGAGAGCATTTGCCTACTATGGGACAAATTGAGGTTGCTGATTGGTCATTTGCTGACACGCCTACTGAATTGATTGACAGGTCAGGTGGGGAAAAAAGGCGAGAGCCGGCAGCTTCAGCTGCAGCGGTGTTCTGTGTTTATATGTTAATAAAAAGTTCTAAAAAATAAAAATAAAAACAGGGAGCGCTGGTCCAGCATCCCACACATGAGAAAAATAAAAAAGAAAAAAAAAATCCCACACATGAGACCAGCCCACCAGTAAATCTGCAGCCAAGCTGGACCCGAGTTTAATTCGCTCGTGACAAATTCATTCATTTCTCATCATTTCAGTCATGGAGTCAACGGAGGAGGAAGCGATCACTTGCCTTTTGGCAAAAACAAAACAAAAGAAAAAGCCAGATCAGGGATGAAGAAGGGGAATGTAATATATTTGTGTCACATACAAAACAGTCCGGCGCCGGGCAGTTTATTGTGCGACAACGCGCTTGCATTCGCAGTCGTAAAATTTGAGCTTGGCACGTACATGCCCTGCGGGGATACGCTTGTGCCTCTGCATACGAACGGCGTAAAGCGGCGGACGGCGTACGCAGAGCTATGCGGGGGCCTTAAGGCTTTTCAGCTTTTGCAGTCTGCTTTTAACATCATTCAGTCAGATTTGTTCCGTCTCAAACTTGTCCTAAATGCTGATAAAACCAAAGGGATGTTTTTTTCAAATAGGAAGTCGGTCCCAGCAGTTCTTCCTCTGATTTTATCTTCAAATGGTGTCCCTATTGAGTTTGTTGATTCCTATAAATATCTGGGTATCCTGGTCGATTCGCATCTCTCTTTTAAACTCCACGTGGAAAACCTAGTGAAGAAACTGAAAGTTAAACTGGGTTTCTTTTTCAGAAACAGATCATGTCTAACACTGAATGTTAGGAAACGCCTTGTATCTGTGACTTTCCTTCCCTCCATTGATTACGGTGACATTCTCTACATGAATGCTCCTACAAGCA
>JBBPBX010037695.1:5708-26120 GCA_038048925.1 Garcialebias charrua | reverse complement strand
AAACTACACCCGGACCATAGAAACTACACCCGGACTATAGAAACCTGGAGCATAGAAACTACATCCGGACCATAGAAACTACACCTGGACCATAGAAACTACACCCGGACCATAGACACCTGGACAATGGAAACTACACCTGGACCATAGACACCTGGACCATAGAAACTACACCCGGACCATAGACACCAGGACCATAGAAACTACACCTGGACCATAGACACCTGGACCATATAAACTACACCCGGACCATAGAAACTACACCCGGACCATAGACACCTGGACCATATAAACTACACCCGGACCTTAGAAACTACACTCGGACCATAGAAACTACACCTGGACCATAGACACCTGGACCATAAAACTACACCCGGACCATAGAAACTACACCCGGACCATAGACACCTGGACCATATAAACTACACCTGGACCATAGAAACTACACTCGGACCATAGAAACTACACCTGGACGGTTGGACCATAGACACCTGGACCATATAAACTACACCCGGACCTTAGAAACTACACTCGGACCATAGAAACTACACCTGGACCATAGACACCTGGACCATATAAACTACACCCGGACCATAGAAACTACACCCGGACCATAGACACCTGGACCATATAAACTACACCCGGACCTTAGAAACTACACTCGGACCATAGAAACTACACCCGGACCATAGACACCTGGACCATGGAAACTACACCTGGACCATAGACACCTGGACCATAGAAACTACACCCGGACCATAGACACCTGGACCATATAAACTACACCCGGACCATAGAAACTACACCCAGACCATAGAAACTACACCTGGATCATAGACACCATAAAACTACACCCGGACCATAGAAACTACACCTGGACCATAGAAACTACACCCAGACCATAGAAACTACACCCAGACCATAGAAACTACACCTGGATCATAGACACCCGGACCATACAACACCTGGACCATATAAACCACAGCAATCCCTCTGCGCCTGCCTCTTTCCTGATAAACCTCAGCCGTCCGAGGCAGATGGTCGTCCTGAACTTGGTTCTGCTGCAGGTTTATTTCTTTAAAATAGAGTTGTTTCTTTCCACTGTCGCTTCGCTCTTCTCAGGATGGGAGATCACAACGAAGTGAAGATTCAACACAGTTTGGTGTTTTCTTTAGATAGATAACTTTACCATATTTTTCGGACTATAAAGGGCGAAATATACCTGAGCGTACATGCAGTACGCCTATATGCCACGTACGTACGTCAAGACAAAAGCGTAGCCCCGCGTAGCCCCTCAGGGCATGTACGCGCAAAGCTTTTTTTTTTACGACCGCGGACGCTTGCGCGGTGTCTGACCATAAACTTCCCCGGCGCCGGACTGTTTTGTATGTTACACAAATGAAATAAATTCCCCTTCTTTATCGCTGATCGGGCCTTTTCTTTTGTTTTTTTGCCTAAAGTCAAGTAACCGCTTCTTCCTCCGTTCACTCGATGACTGAAATGAATGAATTCAGGTCCTACCTGGGTGCGCGATGTTTTAAATATTCCCTGGTGGACTGTGTGCTGCAGGAAAAGCGCTCCCTGTTATTATTTTTATTTCTGAGATAACTTTTTATAACATATATAGTAGAAACACCGCATCAGAACACCGCCGCGGTCTTCAGCGAGCTGCTCATGATGCATTCTCGAGGTTTCACTGAGCTGACTGAAAGCTGTCAATCATTTCAGTAGGCGTGTCAGCAAGTGACCAATCAGCGAGCTCAGTTGAGTCCCCTCTGCGCGCAGCTGCTCATATTACAACAAGGATCTGGAGCGAGAACGAGAGCGTTTGAAAAGCTGATAAAAGCCGAGCTATAGCAGCGAAAACATGCGCACAAAATGCGCGCGCACAGTGGCGTACTTCATGTACGCTCAGGTGTATTCCAGGCTTAAGACGCATTAAAAACCTTTAATTTTCTCAATAAATCTTCAGTGAACCTTATGACTTACTAATTCTGGTTGTGCTTACTGACCTCAAACTGATTTTATGTGGTTCAACTGAACAATGTTGAGATTATTGTGAACGAGTTGAATAAAGTTTGACTTGTCTGTTTTGTTTTATTTAATGCGCCTTATAATCCGAAAAATACGGTGCTAATCGGCATTTCATAAAGCACCAAACGTGAATGTTTCTGTTGTATTTGGACTGAATCAACTGTAACAGGACATGGATCTGAATTTGTTTTGAACTCAAGTTGAACTGGTTTTTGTTGTTCCTGGGACAAATTGTGATGTGAACTGGTGCTATATGAATAAACTGAACCTAATTAAACTGGATGGATGGAAGAAGCAGGACCTCATCTGAGCAGTAACTGACAAAAGTTGCTGATAGATTGTAAATAAAAGCTTTCAGAATAAGAGACACTTGACATGCTTTTCAAAATAAAATAAGAAAACAAATTTCGATCAGCAGTGTTGGGTTGGTTTGTCTACAGCCTTATTTTAGGAACACAACAAACAAAGGATAAGTCACCGAAACAGACAAATGTCCAGACAAAACAAAAACAAAGCTAAGAATAGAGAAGTGAGGTCACCCTGCAGCTCGTCAGCTCCTCCAAAGCAAACGCTGAGGCGGGCGTTTGTCCGTCTCCACTTTTAAAATCCACCAAAGTGAATTTTATAAAACAAGGCGGTGAGTTGAAACGTGGGGAGATAAAAACACTACATTTCAGAACGAACTGCGATCTAACTAAAATGGTCCAACACATGGTGAAGGAGCCTGTTTACTGTTGGAAGTCGAGTTCACTGGTTGATGATTTTATTTTAAAATAACACTTCAGTTCAGGATGAAACATCATGAAAACCACACAAGTTTCCAGACTCTTTAGCCTCGTCAACCTGGACTGGAAGTCACGTTTTTGGTGCATTAAGATAGAAATGACGGCTAAAACTAAAGACAAGTGACCCACCGTTAGAAAATGGAGCATATAGTTTTAAACAAACACCTGAAACCACTGGTTCTTTCTGGTTTAAGAGTGGTTTCCTTGTGGATTCGGTTCAAATGAAACTGCCAACTTCTTACGGTGCAACTGAGCACTGGCTTGCAAAAGGCATTTTCCTGTACTTAAAACAGTAAGCATGCACTTATGAGTTATGAATGAACAAGACGTATGTTCCACAGCAGAACCGTCTTAATTACAATCTGAAGCGTTTCCCTTTAGAACCACGCAGGACGAAGAACAAAAACGTGTTTCGATTGGGCCGCGAGCTCGCAGAGCGCCGACATTCAGTCTGCAGGAGACGCTGGGCCTTTGAAAGGAGAAGCAGCTCTTCATTTAGCACGGCAAACAAAAAGCTTTGAAGTCAGCCATTTAAAATGGGATTTGCATGAATAAATAAATCAGTCACTGACGTGAGCGGCGACAGTTTAATGAAACCGCACGAGAAGCTGAGGGTAATCGTTTGAGATCCAAACGCACACACCGCCGCAAACGGAGTCGAGGTAAAGCCGGGGAATAACCCCCGCCTGCTCGGCTCTACAGAACCTCTTTGTTTAAACTTATGCTCAGCCGTGACTGAACTCGGGAACCACTCCAAGTATGAACGTCGCCCTCTGATCCGATAAGAAAAACAAAGCGATTTTAAATTAAACGCCACTTTATTGATGTCATCGTTCATCCTGACGACTGCTCGTATCTCACAGCCGCTCTGTTTGAAGCTGCATGAATAAAAAATAAAGATTTTTTTTTTTACCGTCTGCATTATAGATGAGCTTCACATCCATCACTGTGTTCAAAACATAATAAAATAGTTGGAAATGACCGTCGTTCTCACGGGGGATGGGACTCGATAGCAGCAAATCTCATCTCCGTCTAAAGATTTATTTAAATATTAGTTCAGGATTTTTCAGCTGTTAGCCCAGGATGCAGACACGTCCTGTTTCCAGTGGCAGAATATATGAAATCCTAATTAAATATGTACAAACACAAAGAGATCAGTTCTGTAGATAATCATAGGCCTGTCACGATAACAAATTTTCCTGGGCGATAAATTGTCTCAGAAATTATAGCGATAAACAATAATATTGTTTAAAATTTGACAATAATTAGTCATGTCAAATTTAAGAAGAAATGTTGGTTAATTTTTGTGTGTAGTACCTTTTTTGACCATTAGATGGTAGTATAAGACGGTTTGAACCAAAGGATGGATAGTGAGGGAGCGAGCAGCGTGTCTCTTCAAGAAAAATGAGTTAAAATGGATTTTAAAGATAAGAGAGGGAGGGGTCAGTGAAGCGCACCGGAGTTGAGCTTTTTGTCATCCAGTGTCTTCAGTAGAAAGAGAGAGACACGAAGAAACGATAAAGCCGATAAACAATAACAAATTTTCCTGGGCGATAAATAGTCTCAGAAATTATTGTGATAAACAATAATATTGTTTAAAATTCGATAATTAGTAATTATTGTCAAATTTAAGAACAAATGTTGGTTAATTGTTGTGTGTAGTACCTTTTTTGACCATTAGATGACAGTATAAGACGGTTTGAACCAAAGGATGGATAGTGAGGGAGCTAGCAGTGTGTCTCTTTAAGAAAAATGAGTTAAAATGGATTTGAAAGAGAAAAGAGGGAGGGAGGGGTCAGTGAAGAGCACCGGAGTTGAGCTTTTTGTCATCCAGTGTCTTCAGTAGAAAGAGAGACACGAAGAAACGATAAAGCCAATAAATGACAATGAGGTCTATAATTTTCCTTTATCATGTGATTAATTGATTTATTGTTTATCGGGACAGGCCTAGATAATCACTGATCTACAAATTTATCTATCCACTCTCGGCTGAATCAATGGGCAGCAGGTGAGATGAGTCCAAAACTAAAAAGTCTCCTGTGTGTGTTTTATTTTGTTAAATGGAAGTCATAAATCATTCCAAACTTTGTTTTGACCTCTTCTACATTTTGCACGTTCAAAGTGTAAACACAGGCGAGGTGAAGAGAGAAGAGTTTTCACGACTACACTTGAAGAGTGCTGGTCCAGAAAGCCACAGCTGTTTTGCCTCTGTCAGGAAGATTTCACTGCAACGAGCTTTTCAGAGTCGGGCTTGATGTTTTCTGATGCATCGTATGAACTCGTGTCGTTCATTTTGCCTCACAGATGTAAAACTTCATTGTATGCAGACGACAACGCAGTCTCTGTTTACGTTAAAAGAATTAGCTTCCATAGGTTTCTGATTCTTGAAAGGGTGACTAATTTCTTCATGGAGTATTTTAAACATTACACCTCGTTATTTCAAACTACAAAACAAGGGGACACTAGAAGCTGTTTCTCATATTGAAATGGTTTATTACCTGGGTGTCCAAAAACCTCTTCAAAAAGTCTTCAGTTGATCCAAAATGCTGCGGCCAAAGTCTTAACTGGAGTTAGTGGGAGCGATCATATCTCTCCAGTTTTAGCTTCTCTCCACTGGCTCCCAGTCAAGTCCAGAATTGAATTCAAAACCTTACTTCTCACCTACAAAGCCCTCAACAACCAAGCTCCATCTTTTATTACAGATCTTATTGTTCCATATTTTCCTAACAGAGCATTTCGCTCTCAGACTGCAGGTTTACTTGCAGTTCCTAGAGTTTCCAAAAGCAGAATGGGAGGAAGATCTTTCAGTTGTCAGGCTCCTCTCTTGTGGAACCAACTTCCAGTTTCTGTCCATAGATCTGACACATTGTCCAGTTTGAAGACTGGGCTTAAGACTTTCCTTTTTAATAAATCCTTTAGTTAGGGTTGGTTTGTTATTCTGCTATAGGTTTAGACTACTAGAGGACAAACAGACCTCATTTTCTTAAATAAATTGTTTAAATTTAATAGTTTTCATTTGATACTACAGTATTTCTATCTTAACGTGATTCTTGGCCTGCCATTGTGTATCTGTTCCTCTCAAACCCAGCCAGTCGAAGCAGATGACCACTTGTCCTGAGACTGGTTCTGCTAAAGGTTTCTTCCTCATGAGGGAGTTTTTCCTTTCCACTGTCACCTTCATGTTGCTGAAGATGAGAGTTCTGTGATGGAGTTAAATTCAAAGCAGTCTGCTCCTCAGATAAATAATGTTAAATTATTATTTTTATATATGAATGTTTCTGTGCAGTGCCCTGAGATGACTTCTGTTGTGATTTGGTGCTTTATAAATACATGTAAACTGAATTGAACTGAATGATATACAGTATTCTGTTCACTTGTGACTAAATTAGAAGGGGAAAAAAAAAAGATAAACATTTAAAATGTTAGAGATTTGTTTCCATGGTTCCTAATGGACCGGCTATCAGAACCCATCCCCGGCGCTTCCTTTCCCGCCACCTCCCTGACGGCTTCCCTTCACGGTTACATGTGAGTGTCATGGACGGAGAACAGAAACGAAGGTCTTCAGTGCTGCCAGTCTGAGTCAGTCTTTGCCAGCCTGATCACGTCTTCTCTCCGACCACCTTTTTAAATCTCCCTCAGACCGCCCGCAGTCTATCGGTACGGCGGTTCGGGCTGCTGAGGGTTCGGTCTGTAAAGCTGCTGCACTCGAACTGGCCGCCCGTTAGCCGGCCAGCCGCCCGACAGCTGTCCGATGACCCTGAGGCCAACCGGCTGGCCGTGTCCTGGAAGCGGGTTGCTGGGGCTCAGGATGTGGGGCTGGCCCACTTGGGGTTCAGAGTGAGAGCTACTACTTTGATGGACGGGCGCCGAGGCCGGTGGGGAAACGGGGTAATGAGGGACGAGGATGGCCGGCGTCAGGCCGTAGCGCACTTGGAACACCCGGAGAGGTCCCTGCGCGATGAAGCCGTTGGGCCTGTGGGCTTCTGGAGGCTGCTCAGAGTCCTTCTTGACTTCAGGAACGTGGTTCTCCTCCGCTCGCTTGGTTTTGCTCGGCTGCCTTTTGGCTTGAACGACCTCTTGGATCTTCTCTGCTTGAGCCCGGCGGATGTGATACGTCTTCCTGGAGCTCTGAAAAGAGTCCAAGAACTCATCCAGGCTTACGTTCCCCTCCATGAACTTCTCCAGCAGCTCCTGTGAAGCAGGGCACACAAACAAACCGGCATCAGAAGACAAGAAAACAGAAAGAGAGGGGGGTCCAGCTGCAAGGAAACCAGCCAAACGAACTCCACAAAGAACAGAGGATTAAATCAGGTCAGGGATGTTTATCCATAAACTTCACCCAACAAAGGCTCGCGTTCTCTTTCATGTGGCAGAAGTTTAAAGTTTGATTTGTCTCCGATTGTCCCGGGAGGTGAGACTCGTCTGATCGAACAGAGCTCTGCCAACAGAAAACATTTAATCATATGTTTCAGTGTTTCAATGTTTAGATGTTTACTGTTGCACCGAGGGACTGAGAGAAACGCAATTTCGGTCCTGTGTATGTCCTGCACTGTACATATTGCAGATCTGACAATAAAGTTGACTTTGACTTTGACTTTGACAACTCAACCTTCAGTGACAGTTTTACCGTATTTTTCGGAGTATAGGTCGCACCGGAGTATAGGTCGCATTGTCCAATTATCACCAATAGATTGGAAAAATCCCTAGATATGTCGCACCTACGTTTAGCTCTGCTGCAAATGTCTGCCACAGGAGCGCACAGCAAGGCTTTTAAGAAGATTAACACTTAAAAACAATTGTTTGTTTGATAAAAATTATAGCAAATATATGTCTGAGCTGAACTTTTCCTTAATAAATGAACGTAATTGTGAAATGAGCTGGATTTAAAAATTTGTTTCGCCGAAAGTGATAAAAAGCCATATATAGGTCGCACCTGAGTATAGGTCGCAGGCCATGAAATAAATGATAAAAAGGTGCGACCTATACTCCCAAAAATACGGTAAATTGGGTTGGGGCCACAGACCAAATACGAGTTCCCGTTCAGGCGCTCGACACGTTTACTTCGGCGGAATGCGTTGATTTAGGGGTGCGAATCTCTCAGTGTCTGGAGAATCGATTCGATTCCGACTTTTGGTGTCACGATTCAATTCAAAATCGATTTTTCGATTCAGAAACGATTTTTGATTCAGAAACGATTTTTCTATTAAAATGGGCATACATTTAGTTTCAGTTATGTAATTGACGAGCTGAAAAGAATAAACAACAATGTAAACAAATGGAACATTTATTTAAAACAATAATTTTAGGTTCCTTATTGTATCAAATTTTTTGCATCGTTTGATATTTATACCAAAAATAGGAACAAATAATACAGGAATGCATTAAATTCTGTAACTTAAATAACCAGTACAGTATTAGGTTAGCTTAGAAGATTATTGTTTGAACTTGTTTTGTTTTTGAAAAAAGGGGCAGATAAAATAAGATTTCTTCTTCTTTCTGCCACCTTTCATTTTATGTATTCTTTCATATACTATGAGATATGGTTTTATTTTCTTTATCTTTTGGGTTTTAATGTAAAAAAAAAAAAAAAAAAAAATCAATTTTGGGGCTTTTAGAATCGATTCTGAATCGCCAGGACTAAGAATCTAGATTCTTTTGAAAAATCGATTTTTTTCCTGCACCCCTAGATTGTACAACTGAAACATTGTTTCCAAACCAAATGTTTTGTACAAGCTATAAAAATCTATTCAGTACAACTCCACATAATTTCTATTCGCAGAAAACCAGCGAGGACCACAAAGCCAGGACTTATCTACAAGCGACATGAATTTATTTCCATTAATTCCTCACTTTGTAAGAGCAGCAGAGAAATAATGAACAGGACGGAGGACTTCCTTCTGAAGGATTCATGAGCTCCTGGAGCCGCAGGTGGTGCCGGCGCTCGATGTGCTGACCGCTGACAGAACGCTCTGATTCATGGAGACCTCCCGCTCCGGATTCATTAGACTTTACGTCAAAGAAGACAGGCGAGGGATTGGAGAAATATTAACATAAGAGGTGTAAATCCATGACATATTCATGACTCGGCAGTTTGTATTCACCGTGGGGAAACCCTGAAAGCAACTTTGTCACAGTAAAAATTTTAAATTTAATAAAATATAACACAAAACTACATGTAGAAAAACCTGTTAATGCTGTTATAAAAGCTGTAAAATTTAAATGACTTTACCTTATAGCTCCAACGACAGATTAAAATAGCAAATTACAGTAAAACGTATAACTACCATATTTTCTGGTGTATATGTCGCACCGGTGTATAAGTCGCATTGTCCAATTATCACCAATAGATTGTAAAAATCCCTAGATAGGTCGCACTATAGGTCGCACCTACGTTTAGCTCTGCTGCAAATGTCTGCCACAGGAGCGCACAGCAAGGCTTTTAAGAAGATTAACACTTAAAAACAATTATTTGTTTGATAAAAATTATAGCAAATATGTGTCTGAGCTGAACTTTTCCTTATTAAATGAACGTAATTCCACTAGAAGTGGAATTACGAAGTGGACAGTCCACTAGACTGAGGAACAGCTTCTACCCTGAGGCTGTTAGACTCATGAATAAATAAATAATAAGAATAATCACTGCAAAATATCACATCATGCTGATGCTGATCTGTTTTCTTGTTGCTGTGTTCATCTGTGACCATTTGCTCATATAGACTCATGTTCGTGCGGCTGTCTGTTTGTAATGATTTTGTTTTCTATTACATTAGTGCTTAGTGTATTTCTAGTTGATGTTTTTCTTAGTCAATCCTAGATGTTATTACTGTTTTTCTCTTACATTTTGTTGTCTGATGTAACTGGGACCCTGTGTACATAATCTCGTTTCATCACATGTACCACATGCGGTGCAAATGACAATAAAGATTCTCTGATTCTGACTAATTGTGAAATGAGCTGGATTTAAAAATTTGTTTCGCCGAAAGTGATAACAAGCCATATAAAAAAAAAACATAAAAAGGTGCGACCTATACACCGGAAAATACGGGTAGTCACATTTTAAATAGGCAAATATAACTATTTGTTCCACATTTTAAAACTTTTCCCCCCAATTAAACGAGAATAAATCATCTTAAATTTGTTTGAAACAGGAAGTAAAAACATTATTTCTGTCTGATGTGTTTCGATTTAAACTACAATTTATTAATAAATGTTATGGGAACCATTTTCAGGTGTTTCTATTACATGGAAGTAGAAAATGTAAAATTGTTCAGGGTTCAGTTTTGTGTTTAGGGTACGTTTTTATACTTTTGGGAAAAAAAATATGTATGTTTTTTAGTCAGCTTTGGATAAAATAAAATGATCTTTGGTGCAGAAATGCTCCATAAAAACCTTTTTTTTTGGTTAAGAGCAAACCAGTCAGAATAAAATTATAATTATTTAAACTGACTGGTGATGCATCATATTAATCTGTGTATAAATTAATTATTAACCGTTTACATCCTGCTTCCTTTGTCCTGTTCGCCTCACTCAGAGACGAGCCATCTGAGGCGGTTGGACACCTGGTGGGGACACCTCCCCCTTCAAAGGTTAACGACGTGTCCAGATGGTTGGACCGGGTCAACCCAGTATTCCCAGTAGGGATGGCGCCCCCTCAGCTGATCTGGGCGTGGTCCAGAGCCCCTCAGAAGGAGAAACCTGGGCTTCTCTGCCGCCTCGACAAATGTTGGTGAAATGTGCGATGAGCAGAAATTAAAGAGGTCGTTTGTCAAAACATGAATAATAAATTTTAATTGAAGCGCAGTGGGGGGTTTATTATAGAGCCGAAACATGGGCCTTGCTTATTGTCAGTGAATCACATCAGGGAAGGACAGCTCGAATCACTACAATTTATTGTTTTCAGGAGAGAAAGATGAAGGGGAACAAAAAACAGGAAGAGGCAGAGATTCTTGAATGTTTGAAACTTAAAAAGGTGAATTAAAAAAAAATAATAATAATGCGATTGTCACAACCATTTTTGTTTTGTCTTTGTAGTCCGGCGGCACATAAACGGAGCCTTTCCAGGCATCTGTTTCTGTCATCGTACTTTATTTTGAAAGGGTTACAAAGTAGAAACTACAGTCATGGCTGAGCTCAGTTGGAAGAAAAATCAAACAATTATTTAATTCAAACTGTGTTTTGGTCTGAAATGGCCATCCTTATAAAATAAGTCAAACATGGAGTTTAATTAAAACATCCATCCATATCATCCATATCATATCCATTCATCCATACAGCCATCCATCCATACCAATATCATCCATCCATATCCATCCATCCATACCCATATCCATCCACCCATACTCATCTATATCCATATCCATCCATCCATTCATATCCATCATCCATCCATCCATACCCATCCATCAACATCCATCCATACCCATCCATACAATCTATCCATCCATACCATCCATCCATCCATACCCATCCATCCATACCTATCCATCCATCCATACCCATCCATCCATACCTATCCATCCATCCATACCCATCCATCTATCCATACCCATCCATCCATCCATCACCCATACTCACTTACTGTATATCCATATCCATCCATCCATGCCCATCCATCCACCCATACTCATCTATATCCATATCCATCCATCCATTCATTCATTCATATCAATCATCCATCCATCCATCCATCAACATCCATCCATACCAACTATCCATCCATACATCCATATCCATCCATCCATCCATCCATCCATCCCATCCATCCATACCCATATCCATCCATACCCATCCATCCATCACCCATACTCATCTATATACCCATCCATCCATCACCCATACTCATCTATATCCATATCCATCCATCCACCCATCCTCATCTATATCCATATCCATCCATTCATTCATATCCATCATCCATCCATCCATACCATCTATCATCCATACCATCCATCCATCCATCCATCCACACCATCCATCCACATCCATATCCATCCATACCTATCCATCCACCCATACTCATCTATGTCCATATCCATCCATCCATCCATTCATATCCATCCATCAACATCCATCCATCAACATCCATCCATACCATCCATCCATCCATATCCATCCATACCATCCATCCATCCACATACCCATCCATCCATCCATATCCAACCATACCCATCCATACCATCCATCCATCCATCCATCTATATCCATTTATCCATACCTATCCATCCATATCCAACCATCATCCATCCATCTATCCATATCATCCATCCATATCCATCTATACCCATCCATCATCCATCCATCCATCCACCCACATTCATCCACATCCATCTATCCATATCATCCATCCACATCTACCCACATCCATCCATCCACATCCATCCATCATCTTCCGCTTGTTCTGAAGTCGGGTCGTGGGGGCGGCAGCTTGAGCAGGGAGGTCCAGACATCTCTCTCCACAGCCACCTCTTCCTCTGGTAGGACTCCAAGATGTCCCCAGGCCAACCGAGAAACGTAGTTGCTCCAGCGTGTCCTGGGTCTTCCCCGGGGTCTCCTCCCAGTCGGACATGCCCGAAGCACCTCCCTAGGGAGGCGCCCAGGGAGCATCCTTACCAGATGTCTGATCCCCCTCAACTGTCTCCTCTCGATGTGGAAACTAAAATATTTACCGGTAATAATAAACAGAGCTCCATCTGACACCGGCTCTTTAGTGTTTCTGCACATGCACTACTACCTAAAGCTGATTATATCAAATAACATAAAAGGTAACTACTGTATTTCTGCCATGTCGATTTCTTTATCAGTTTATTTGAATAGGAGCCAAAATGTGAGTTTAGATTCTGTTTTTGTACATTTGATCAGATGAGGAAGCTCAGACGTGAAGAAACATGAAGGATTAAACATTTATTGGTAAAAATTTATTTTAACATATTGGAATCGTGCTTATACACTGAAGTCTGTCTTGTGGGATGAGTTTAAAATAAAAATAAATAAAAAACAGGAGGAAGGTTAAAAAAAAGTTTTCTTTCTTGGCTTTCAGCTTTATCCATTTTTACTGACCCCCCCCAAAAAATTTTTTTTAATGTGTTTATTTGATATATATGTACGTATTTAGTGTCCATATTTTTTTCTGTTTATTCCCAGTAGCTGCACATTTTTAAGGACAAAACTTGTATTTTTTTAATTTCAGTTCAACCCAATTTATAGGATTGAACTTGAATTTAAAGTGTTTTAGTGCACGTGGGATCACGACTCAAAACAAAGCCAAACTAAAAGAAATCAGAGCTTGCTGCTTGTTTACAAACTGTTTTAATGAATAATCTTTATAATTAATCAAAGGAAAATGTTTCTTTACCACCGCTCAGTGCAGAACAGACGGACTCAGGCTGGTTGGTTCATTAGATGTTTTTGTTTCCTCCATCAGGAGCGTTTCTTCATGTTGGTGCCTGACAGGGAACTGAAGGCTTTTGGCTTCAACCTTCAGAGATTTGGATTTGATTCTGACAGAGAAGCCAAGAAACAACTAAACTTTCTGGATTTTTATTTATTTATTTTTAACCTCGGAGCCACGAGTGAGGATCGATGTGCTTTTTGTAAAAAGACACCGATAAAAACTGCTGCGCAGCCGAAGAACGGCCACAAAAATCTGGATGCTTTCCCACCAAGCCGACGACCCTCTGAGGGCTGAATCTGAGACGCTTTATATTCAAACAGATATTCACCGAGCCCCGAGGCCCCGAGGACGATTGGTTGGATTGACTCAGACTTTTTAACTCAGAAGCTTTGATCAAGCAAAGACAAAGTTTAAAAAGTCTTCCTTAATGCAATACTTACACCACATTTTGTTTAATATGTGACGTAAAAACTTAAATATCTCAGCACATCTGTGTCATTTTTACCTTGGTGTGTTTTGAGGCTGCTGGTTTGGTCTTAATCAATCAGAGAGCAGCCGATTTGATGAGAAAGTCACCAAGTTATTGATCGTAGCTGCGAGGGGACCCCAGGGATCGATGTGTGCCTGCAGCAGCCGAGGGTCTCATCTGTTAACGTCTGGAACACGCTGCCCGCAGGTGTACATTAGCATCATCCACACCACAAGCAGAGTGAAGGATTGTGGGTAGTACAGCAGCACACACAGGTTCGTGTTCAGTAAGTTGGTGAGTTCATCAACCGAGGCAGAAAATGTGTTAAATAACTCAGTTCTTTATTTGAACAGGAACTGTTCAAGTTTATTTTAGGTTTACGCAGGACTAGTTATGAGTACAAATGATCAGAGATGCTGAGACGTTCTCACGCCGTTTTTGATTGTGGCACTATGAGTTGTAATTCTTGTTGGCTTTGATCAACGGATACAGATTTAAACTATACACTGAATTTATAAATGTACCATTACTGATGTTATTTGAATCTGTTTTATTTCCAAGATCAATATTAAATTTAATTAAATTTAGTTATTTCACAAATTTATGAATTTTTTTCCATTATCTTTTATGCTTTTTTAATTATTATGTAAAATTAATAAAAACTTTAAATAAAATAAAAAAATAAATAAAGTCTCCACACAAAAAACTTTTTTATTAAAACTCTTTACCAATAGCTCCAAGATTTTATCAGTGAATATATACGGGGAGTGGACTGTGTTGTCTTTCCCATAATGCTTAGCGGTATGTTAGTTTTCCGGCCGCACCATGAGTGAGATGGAAGTCTGTAATAATAATAATAATAATGAATTCAATTTATAACGCACTTTTCATTAATGAAAATCTCAAAGTGCTACACGGTGCAACAGAAATTAAATGTCAATAAAACAAGTAATAGAACAAGTAAAATCAATAACAGTATCAACTAAGATCAAAAGTAGAATCATGAGGAGGCAGAGTATGCTCGGTTGAAAAGAAAGGTCTTCAAGCCGCTCTTAAAGTCAACCACAGACTGTGGGGCCCTCAGACAGTCAGGAAGAGAGTTCCACAGGCGGGGGGCAGCCACACTGAAAGCCCGGTCTCCCATGGTCCTTAATTTGGTTCTCGGAATGTGAAGGAGATTGCTGTTCTGTGACCGCAGCGACCGGGTGGATGAGTGTGGAATAAGAATATCCTTCAGATAATCTGGTGAAGTTCCATGTAAGCATTGATGTGTAATGAGAGCAGTTTTGTACTGAATTCTGTAGGCGACAGGAAGCCAATGAAGGTTATGAAGAATGGGCGTAATATGTTCAAATTTACGAACTCGCAACAAGATCCTTGCAGCACTGTTTTGAATATATTGAAGTTTCTGAAGGTTTTTGCCAGGGATTCCAATAAACAGGGAGTTGCAGTAGTCGAGCCTGGAGGAGACAAAAGCATGGACGAGCTTCTCAGCATCGGAAAAAGTTAGGGATGGGCGAAGTCTAGAGATGTTTCGAAGATGGAAGAAGCAAGTTTTAAACAGAAGCTTAATGTGATTTTCAAATGTAAGATTGGAGTCCATTTTTATTCCAAGATTTGTAACAGAGGTGGAGAGGGGGATGTCTTGTCCAGAAAAGGAAAGTGTTGTTATAGTAGATGTCTGTACCTGGTGAGGGGTGCCAATCAGTATGGCCTCGGTCTTGGAGCAGTTTAATTGAAGAAAGTTCTGATTCATCCATGCCCTAATTGCCTCCAGGCAGGCAGAGAGGGCAGTGAGTGAAGATGGAGATGACAAGGTGGAAGATGAGGATGCTCCAGTCCTGATGTAAAGCTGTGTATCGTCGGCATAACAGTGAAAAGAAATGTTGAACTGATTAATAATTTGACCTAAAGGCAGCATGTAAAGGGAAAACAACAGGGGCCCCAGAACCGACCCCTGAGGGACACCACAGGAGACAGAGACTGTCTGGGACGTGGCGTTGCCAAGACTAACACATTCCAGCCTATTGGAGAGGAAAGATTTAAACCAGTCCAGGACGGTGTCACAGAGACCGACCTCCACATGAAGACGGTGGAGGAGGATACTATGGTCCACAGTGTCGAAGGCTGCAGTGAGGTCAAGGAGGACAAGGATGGAGGGAGAGCCAGTGTCAGCAGCCAAGAGGACATCATTAGTAACTCTCAGCAGTGCAGTCTCAGTACTGTGAGCTGCCCTGAATCCAGACTGGAACTTCTCATACAGGGAGTGTTGTTGTAAGTGATCCTGCAGCTGAGCAGCAACTGCTTTTTCCAGCACTTTAGACAGAAAAGGGAGGTGTGAAATTGGGCGGTAATTAGAAAAAATGTCGGGATCCAAATTAGATTTTTTCAGAAGAGGCCTAATGATGGCAGTTTTTAGAGGCAGTGGAACATGACCAGATTGAAGAGACTGATTTATTATTTGAGTGATAAGTGGGCCTATTGCAGAGTGATTGGATTTTATGAGAGACGAGGGGAAAGGATCCAGGGCGCAGGATGAAGGCTTCATTTTCTTGATGATGGCCTCCACCTCACTCTGAACAACTTCGTCAAAGCTGTTAAGGGTCCCAGAATGCAGACGGGTAGATGGCACACTGAGAACAGGGAGGTTGTGGAGCTGAGATCTGATAGTGTCAATTTTGGTTTTAAAAGATGAAAGAAACAGGTCGCATTTTTGAGCAGAGTCCTCAAGAGTTTGTTTAATGGGATTAAGCAGACGAGTTATTGTGGAGAAGAGCTGTTTAGAGTTTCCAGGGCAGGTGTTGATGATGTTGGAATAATATTTGGAGCGTGCTTCTTTAAGAGAATAGGCGTGATATAGTCTGTGATATAGACCTGCCTCTTGTGTGCTATTAAAGTTTGGGTGTTTCCTGTTGTGACGCTCAGAGTGTCTTCATTGGGTTTAACTCACACAATGTTAAGATGGTAGTCACAGAATATGGTGTAACACACGTGATGATGATATTGGAACTGGATCGTTATTGGCCGATACCCAGAGTTAAGTATCGGGATCGGATCGGAAGTAAGAAAATGTGGATCGGTGCATCCCTAGTTCTAATCACAACGGTCTAAACTGAAGCCCACACTGTCCAAAGGTACCGTAACCTTGAAACAGTTAAACACGCTTTCATAACATCCAGGCTCGATTGCTGCAGTGCACTTCTGTTTGGAGTCGGTCAGGACTCCACTGCACAATTACAACTGGTTCAAAACACTGCAACTGATACAGGGCACATTATACCAGTTCTGGCCTCCCTTCACTGGCTCCCAGTTCACTTTGGAATCCATTTTAAAATCCTGTATGTTTTTAAATCTCTGAACAGTTCTGCCCTCTCCTATCTCACTGATCTGCTGCAGCCTTGTGTCTCACAGCACTCTCTGAGGTCAACAGACCAGATGCTTTTGGTTCCAGGAACTCGTTTTAGGCTCAGAGGTGAAAGAACCTTCTCTGTTGCAGGTCCAAGACAGTGGAATGAGTTACCACCGCATGTCAGGCAGGCTCCCTCTCTCACTGTTTTTAAGTCTCGTTTAAAAACTCACTTTTATTCCCGGGCTTTTGACACTGTGTGGGTTGATTTTAACTTCTCTGTATTCTACAATGTTAATAATTTAGGTCTTATCTTTACCTCTGTGGATCTATGAATTTTATTGTGTGTCCTTTGCTTGTTTGTGCTGTACAGCACTTTAGTTGGCCTTGTTGTTGTTGTTTTTAAGTGATTTATAAATAAAGTGGTATGGTACAACTGACCCACCGTGGTCTCTATGAAATTTATCTATTTTTAGTGTAGTTCTGTTTTATTTCATGTGTTATGATGCAACATGAAACGTGTCTTATTACACAGCGACTTATCAATATTTAACAACTTATTTGGAGAAAAAAAAATCATGAATATTGACAGATTTTTAACTAACATACAACCAAAAGTGTTTTAGTTCCACAAAACATTTAGTGACTTACTAACACACTTAAAAATTTGCCTAATTTTAAGAATATTAACTTTTTTTGTAAATTGAAGCTGGTGAACTCTGCACTTCAACAGGTCAAGTAAATCAAGAATTTATTTACGTTTAACAATTTGCTATTATATGATTCATATTAATCATTTAGAGCAATAAGCTACTGTATATACTTAAATAGATGTTTTATACTGTACGTATCTGTAAATTTTTAACTACTGTACAGTACAGGTAGTCCCCGACTTACGAGCGCTCTGACCTACGAGGTTCCGGACTTACGAGCTGGCGAATTTTTGGAAAAAACGCAAAAAATACCGAGTTTTTCTGTGTTTTTTCACCACAGTTCGTTAGCTAAACATGTGGACACACGTTTCCGATCATTTTTATGCACTCGTAAGCAGTTTTTCGATGAAAAACGAGTGTTTGTAGTCGCGCTAGCAAAACCGTTCCAACTTACGAGCGAAATTCCGGACTTACGAGACACGTGGCGGCCGTTCCAAGTTACGAATTTTCGCTTTACGAGCGCCTCGGAGGAACGGAACTCGCTCGTAAGTCGGGGACTACCTGTACTATGGAATATCTGAACCTAAAATTTGCACTACATTTCAAATTTATTAAAGCAAATATGTTCAACTGTGACCCGCTGATGAAGATATTTAGGATTACAGGTAGTCCCCGAATTACGAGCGCTCTGATCTACGAGGTTCCAGACTTACGAGCTGGCGAATTTTCGGAAAAAACGCAAAAAATACTGAGTTTTCATGTGTTTTTTCACCACAGTTAGTTAGTTAAGCATATAGACACACGTTTCCGATCATTTTTATGCACTCATAAGCAGTTTTTGGATGAAAATAGAGTGTTTGTAGTCGCGCTAGCGAAAACCGTTCCAATTTACGAGCGAATTTCCGGATTTACGAGAGACATGGCGGCCGTTCCAAATTACGAGATTTCCGGTTTACGAGCGCCTCGTTGTAACGGATCTCGCTCGTAAATCGGGGACTACCTGTATTCAGCTGCTCCAACATGCAGCTAGCTTTGATTTGAGGTGATAAATGTGTTTTGGAAACGCTTCAGCTAATCAGGCATAAGGGACGATAATTAAACCTTTATTAGAAGAAACGTCCGTCAGCTGTTTTAACTGACTGAATGTATGAAACACGTCGGGGATGAAGCAGTGAGAACAGCTTAGAAGTTTCAGGACGTTTGCTTGCTTTGTGTTTTCTTCTGTGTGGAAACTACAACTGTTGTAAAAGCAGCAGCTTCACGTGCTTCAATGGAAACACATTTAGCACATGAAGCAACAGCAGTTTCTGTAGTTAGAAACAAAAGATAAACACACATTTGTTCTCTTAATGTGTTCTACATCTCACTAGTTGAGGTTCTAGTTAAAACAAAATGAGAAATAAAATCAAAATATGATTAATAACACCCAGAAACATCAATCTATCCAAAATAAAAAGGCCAAGTTGTGCCAGCCATGTATTTATTTTACTTCATAAACTAAACAGAGTCACAAACAGCAGGTCTGCTGTGATGAGATCACAGTTTTCCTGTCGCTACATGAAGGAGAGAAGAAGAAGCTGTGAGACGATCTGGGCCTGAAGGCAACGACAAATTAAAAGGGTAAAAAACGAGGCACTACTTGAAAAAAGGTCATTTACACAACCTACCCGGTAATACTGTTCACAGAACACGTCGCTGTAATAGAGTTGAATTACTGTAACTCTCATCCTGTAAATCATGTTCAGCTTTTATAATCTACAAAATATTTACCTCTAGTTACAAACATTGGCTCCATAAAAACACAACAGCGTACTAACTAAGTTTGAACCTTCTTGTGCTACTTTTAGCTGGTTTTATGCTAGTTTCATCTTTTAGCTAGACTTTTACTAGTTTTAGCTTTTAGCTACCCTTTTGCAACTTTTACCTACTTGTTTGCTACTTAAACTTTTAGCAAGCCAGTTGGTATTTTTAGCTTCAAGTTAACCTTTTTGCTGTTTTTAACTAGACAGTTTATATTTTAAGCGTTTAGCTTGTCTTTTGCTTGTTTAAGCTACTTATTTGCAACTTTAGCTTGCAGCTTACGTTTTGCTACTTTCAGCTTTTAGATAGCCTTTTGCTATTTACAGCCTCTATCCAGACTTTTCGAACTTTGACTTAGTTTTATTATAGTTTTAGCTTTTATCTACCGTTCTGTTCTTTAGCCATTTATTTTTTATTTTTTAGCTTGATATGGTCTTAGTAAAACTATCGTATTTTCCGGTGTATAGGTCACACCTTTTTATGTTTTTTCAAGGCCTGCGACCTATACACCGGTGCGACCTATATATGGCTTGTTATCACTTTCGGCGAAACAAATTTTTAAATCCAGCTCATTTCACAATTACGTTCATTTATTAAGGAAAAGTTCAGCTCAGACACATATTTGCTATAATTTTTATCAAACAAATAATTGTTTTTAAGTGTTAATCTTCTTAAAAGCCTTGCTGTGCGCTCCTGTGGCAGACATTTGCAGCAGAGCTAAATGTAGGTGCGACCTATACACCGGTGCGACCTATACACCAGAAAATACGGTAAGTTAAATGCCTGCAGTATAAGTTATTATAAGACCCATAACTTGTTCTGTTGTTCCTATGAAATTACGGACGCGTGTTTTCATCTTTGCTGACGTGTAAATTATAGGAAAATCTGATCGATCAATCCATGTACATATGTTGTGATGTAATTTTTTTTTTTTT
>JBBPBX010037694.1:0-10020 GCA_038048925.1 Garcialebias charrua | reverse complement strand
AATATTCTGTCAGTCATGTATAGAGCTCATAAAGAAGAATTACCATTTAATATCCAAATACTTTTTGTTAAATGTAAAAGCTGTTATAATCTAAAGGGAGTAGACATTTTTGTTAATCCTAAATATAGAACCAGTTCGAGGGGTCGGTCAACCTCCATTCAGGGAATTGGTTTGTGGAATGTTTTGGATACTGAAATTAAAAATGCTGCTTCATTATTTATATTTAAGAAATTAATCAAAACAAAATTATTACAGGGATATATATAAATTGTTTTTTTTTGTGTGTTATTTTGTGATTTGATGATTACGATTATGAGTTATTTTTATTATGTTATTTGTTGATCATTTTTTTGTTTGAATTGACTGTTGGTAAAAGGGGGCAGATATAATAAGATTTTCTCTTCATTCTGCCACCCTTCATTTTATTTCTTAATATTGTATAGTCTCATTTGTGATTGTTTTTTGTGTGTTATATTCTAAAATTAATACATTTAATTTAAAAAAAATACAATAACTACTCATTTTGGGTGTAAGGACAAAACAGAAGTTGTCGTGCAGCAAAATCTTACAATAATAACTGAGCAGGGAGGATCAGAACACGACAGGAAGCACAATCCACGGACACAAAGTTGCTGAACTTAAAGGGACACTAACAAGGCACCATGATGAACACCTGGGGTGATTGGGAACAGGTGAAGCAGGAGCTGAAAACATGAAGGAAGGTAGAACACATGACACAAGAAAACACAAATATCTCAAGACATAAACACACATTTTTATTGAAACCTTTATTTTACCAGGAAAGAATGAGATAATTAATCTGTTTTACAAGGTTGACCTGGGATTCTCACAAAGGGATCTTCTGTCAAACAGGTACCTTCTCAGGCCTGAGAATGTGTCATAGAGCAGGAAGTATGGAGACAGATGCAAAAGTCTAGACACTTGTGCACTTTAGCACAACACAGCTAGTTTGTCGTTGTGTCAACTGAATAATGTCTGATATGACACAAATGTTCGAATGTTGAGTCAAGCAGTTATTTTGTGTCGTAGGACAAAAACAACACAAGATTTCCTGTTGAGATGAAAATTGTCTTCTGAAGAAAATGAATCAAACAAGCAAGAAGTTGAGAATGTATTATTATTATTATTTGCTTACAACAATTTTAAATTTAAAGTAGAAATCTATACAATTATTTAAAAAAGAAAACACAACTGGAACCTGTGCAGGATTCGTCTTGTCCAGAGCATCGATCCAAATCAATTAACAGGTTTTCTGACATTTTTGTATTCTTATTTTTTCTCTCATGGAAATGACAAAAACATTCAAGAATAGACACACAATTTTAAAATGCTAAATACGTAAAATAACAAGAAAATAATAGTTCTTGAAAACCACTTGTTGCTTTTACTTCCCGTCCCCGTACGTTGAATTGTCTGAGTCTGGTATTTTCCACGTCAGTCTTGATTTTGGCTTTGAGCTCCTGAGGCTTGAGCGCAGCTCGGCATTTATTCTTCAGGCAGTCTATTTGTCGCGCTGCCATCATATTGTTTTGTTAATCCCTGTGTTGCTTGCTGGCTTTCTGCTAGAAAGTGAAAACAGATGGACAGTTTCACTCCTACTGCATGCAACACACTCCCTGTGATGCAGCTCCATGGACAGCCCGAGGCCAAGCTTGCTCTACAAGTGGCAACATTTCATCCTGTCCACGGTTCACAGACGCATCGAAATACAAAGAACTGCCACTCAGACGGCTTTCTCTGTCTCACACATTTATGGTAAGTGTTTTACTCCGTCCCCCTCCAAACCTTTGTGCAGTTTATCCTGTTGACCACAGTGTCCTTAAATTGTGGGATTAAAATTACAGGTGCAGTATTAGAATGGTTCTGTTCTTATCTGAACAACAGGAGTTTTTGTGTTAATGTTGGTAATAGTTTATCTGCTTCAGTGCCTATTTCCTGTGGGGTCCCGCAGGGCTCGATTCTTGGACCCCTGCGGTTTTTACTGTATCTGCTCCCCTTGGGGTCTATCCTGAGGAAACTTGGTTTTTCGTTTCATTGCTATGCTGATGATTGTCAGATTTATCTGCT
Organism: Garcialebias charrua; assembly: GCA_038048925.1. Taxonomy (NCBI): domain Eukaryota; kingdom Metazoa; phylum Chordata; class Actinopteri; order Cyprinodontiformes; family Rivulidae; genus Garcialebias; species Garcialebias charrua. The sequence goes on along the minus strand of JBBPBX010037694.1, from coordinate 7,932 downwards.
CTTAAAACCAAATAGTTCATGTACAATTCACCCTCTGTTAAAATGTCTTGATGGCATCAAACTTTTTTCAATGATTATAAAACTGAAGGCATTGTGTTTAGCCCTAGCTCTATTGTTGTCTCTGTTCTTGTAAACCTTGACTCTCCTCAGCCTTATCATAAACAGTCTGTTACAAATCTCAGGATGGTTTTAGACTCTAACTTTAAGTTTAATAAACTAATTAACTCTGTTCTGCAAAAAGCTTATTCCAATTAAGGCAGGTGCTTAAGTCTGTGCTGACCACATCTGACCTTGAACAACTACGGTAATAATAATAATAATAATGAATTCAATTTATAATGCACTTTTCATTAATAAAAATCTCAAAGTGCTAGTGGTAGTCAATTCCTTCATAACAACCCGACTGGACTACTGTAACGTGCTTCATGTTGGGGTCAGTCACGTCTCCCTTTCACATCTCTAGCTCATCCAAAATGTTGCAGCTCGGTCTAAACAGGAACTCATAAGTTTGAGCATATTTCACCAGTTTTGTCCTCCCTTCACTGGCTCCCTGTATTGATTTTTAAAAATCTAATATTAATATGTAAGTGCATTAATGGCCTTGCACCCTCATATCTTTGACCTACTTTACCCAAATGTTCCTTCTCAGGCTCTGAGATCATCTGACCAGCTGCTTTTGGATGAAGCTCGGAGGAGATCAGGCTTTTCAGTCATGGGCCCTAAACTCTGGAACAATCTGCTCCCCAACATTAGACAGGCCCTTTCACTTCCTGTTTTTAAATCTCTCCTTAAACACACCTGCTTTCACTGATGTTTAACACAGTGTGATTTGATTTAGTAGTTTATTGTTTTGTGTTTTTATGTTTTATTTTCGATGCTTTTAATGACATATTGTTTCTTTTATTTACTGCCTTGATCTTAATAAGCATTTTACTAACAGCTGCTGTTATAAATGTGCTTTATAAATACATTTATTTTTATGTTATGTGCTATATAGGTGATGTTTGTCTTTTTCTCTGCTCTTTTGTTTTATGGGATGTTTCTTATTCTTACCTGCCTTAGGACAACGGATGAAAATTAGCTATTGTGCTAACTCCGGCATATTTACATTGATGCTTACTGCTGTCATGTTGATTAATATGCATTGTCCTAACTTAAATAAATAAATTAAATAAATTTGACTTGACACACCCGAAATTGTTTACTTCCACAGAAAGAAATGAGGATGATCTTTTTGTCCAGTCTAGTGGTCCCCAAGTGGCGGACCAGTGTCCAAATCGTGTCCCAAATAAAGCCCAATCTGTGCCTGGATCAGTTGGTACATTTCAATAGAATTACAGTAATCTATTACAGCAATTAATTTAAGGCAATGCATAATTCCCACATTTATGGTAATTCATTTTAGGTGGTACAGCTTTTGTAGATTTTGTGGTGATCTAACGTCGTTCTCGTGGTTTCGCTCTGTTTATTTTGCCAAGAGAAGCTGCCAGCCCCCAGAGAAGTGCAGGTCTAATAAAACAATATGGTTAGGTGGGAAACTTGGCACACTGTAAGAAAATATAAATATATATATTCTGGGCTTTGTGCTTGTAAATAATAGACAAACTTTTGCTGAATAGTGATCAAAAACCATTTGTTCCCTTCCCTTTTCCATGATTTCCCCAAAGAACAACCGGCTAATGCAGGTAGAATACAGAAACCTCTTTGAACTAATTCACTTTCTCTAAAGTAGTTTCCTCAGGCAGCAGGAAACTTTGAATCACTTCTTTCAGACACTCTCACCGCCTCTCTCTTTCTCGCTTTCCATCTTATGGTCAACCCCTATTACATGCTCCACTGGTCTTTGGCCACTGATAACACCTGATGGATGCAGAGGAAAGGAAAATATGCCAGCCCCGGTCCCTCCTTGCTTCACCATATTTTTCTTGCATTCAGTCCTGTCCTTTCTGATCCGAAGTTTATCACTTGCTCCGGTGGTCCATGCTGTGGCACTAAAAGGGACAGATGCATTAATACTGCAAGCCACTGAGCTACAGCATATCCCTCTCTCTCTGTGTTCCAGAGCTACTTATGTGATCTCAGCCAAATCAGGATGCAGGCAGAGAGACGACTGATTTCATCCTCATCCAGTGTTTCTGCTGCGGCAAGGTTAACCCTGGGGCTGCGAACAGGTTCAGTAATGCACGTTGGTGTGCACAGAGGTAATGCACTCTGTCCCCCTGCATTAGGTGCAGCGAGGTTTGATGGACTACTTTATGACTGACAGGGAGCGCAAAGGGAGGATGAGATTCTGATGGCGGTGTTATGACAACATCAGCTCCTACCCGTCTCTCCCACCTCTCCCGTAATCACTACAAAAAATTGCCTTTTTTCTTTCTTTTTCTGAATTTTCTCTCATCTCAACCTGTTTCCACCCTTGCTTTTACTCTCTTTTACTGCTGGGAAGATTCACCTTTAAAGAAACAATCAAAGAGTTATAAATGAAACGCAGCTACTGCTGTATTAAAATCTCTATAGAAATTCATCATACTTAAAAGCTTAAATAATAAACTTTTTTTAAAGGATTCTTACCCAGAGTGTAGTCATTTCAAAAGATGAAAAATTGGGATGATAATGTGAAATAGTTTTTTTTTTAAGCATTGCTACTTGATCAAAGTAAATAGGAGAGTGAACCCAGGGCGACAAGGATGAAGCAGAACAGGATAAGATGGAGAGCTGGGGTCATGTGGGTGGATGTTGGAGAAAAGACAATAGTAACTGCATTATAGCCTTCCCGCCCAGGGCACAGGCAATATTGTGTTTCCTGCTGAGAAAAACAAGCTGAAAAAAGGCCCACAAAGGAGAGGGCGTTTGCAGCTCTGTCTGATTGGAGCTGCTGTCCATTGCTAACACAACGAGATGAATAGGCAGCACAGCATATGCCCACACCATGCACGCATGTGTGTGTGTGTGTGTGTGCATGTGTAAAAACTAAAATGAGTTGATTCCAGCAGTTCAAAAAATATTATTTCCAACACAAAATTTTTATTTTCAGGTAAAAGCTTGCACACTGACCCTCATGCCATTATTCTAGTCGAGTCAAATTTATATAGAGAGCATTATGTTAAACAGCAGCTTTTAGAAAAGTGCTTAACAATAAGGTCAAAGGCAGTAATGAAAGGAAAATAATAATAATATGTAGTTAAAAGAATCAAAAGTAAAACGTAAAAACATTGAACTGATAATCAAATCACACTGTGTTAAACGTCAATGAATAAAGGTTTTTAGGAGAGATTTAAAACAGGACGTGCCACTCTTTGCAAATGTCAATGCTAGAACCTTCAGTTTATTTTATAGATATACTTTTTATACTTTTTATACTACTATGCAAAAACTCAGGACAGTATTACACTTTTATTATTTCATTTTATGCTTATGTTCATTAAATGTTTAGTGTTTTAGTGTTGGTGTAAATTTTCATACTTTTATACTACTATGCAAAAACTCAGGACAGTGTTACACTTTTACTATTTTATGCTTATGTTTATTAAATGTTTCAGTGTTTTAGTGTTTAAATGGTTACTGTTGCACCGAGGGACTGAGAGAAACGCAATTTCAATCCTGTGTATGTCCTGTACATATTGCAGTTCTGACAATAAAGTTGACTTTGACTTTGATAACTTGTTCCAGAGTTTAGAGCCCTTGACTGAAAACGCCCTATATCTCCTCCGAGCTTCAACCAAAAGCAGCTGGTCAGATGATCTCAGCGCCCGAGATGGAACATGTGGTTGAAGTATGTCAGAGAGTTATGAGGGTGCAAGGTCATTTATGCACTTGGTCAGCAGGATAATTTTACAATCAATTCTGGTGCGTACAGGGAGCAAGTGAAGGGAGGATAAAAATGGTGAAATATGATCAAACCTACACGTTCCTGTTAAGAGCTGAGCTGCAGCATTTTGGATGAGCTGGAGACGTGACAGAGACCTGACTGACTCCATCATAAAGCACGATGCAATAGTCCAGTCGGGTTTATTGGAATATTGTTTAAAATAAAAGATTTAATAAATGTAAAATGTTTGCATATGATATACTCTTCCTTGATTATTCCCTACTTGTTATAATGCTCAGAAATGTGGGGAAATGCAAATAAAACTACTATTGACGTATTAATAAAGTTACAAAAAAAAGCAATTAGGCTTATTAATAAAGTGGGATATTGTGAACCAACTAATAAACTTTTTATTCAAAATAATACTTTTGAAATTTAACGAAATTTTTTATATAAAAATACTGGAAATAATGTATAAAGCACTGAATCAATCAATGAATCAATCACCTTTATTTTACCAGGTAAAACCCGTTGAGATCGAGATCTCTTTTACAAGGGTGACCTGGTCAAGTGGTCAGCAGCACACGTCACATGGTAATTGACAGTGGTGGGCAACGCTAATCAAAAAATTAGTTCCACAATTTCTAAAACGCTTATTAATTTTTTTAGGTCCACAATTTCAAAAGCACAAATGTCTTGTGAAAATTAGGGGAAGCTAATCTAATCCGCTATTTATATTCGACAATTGGTAGCCGGCAGCGTTATGCAATATTTGCACTACACTGCCAACTGAAAAGTAACTAAAATGATCCTAAAAGGATGAAATTACAAAAATCAAAGGATTTATTTAATACTTTACGTACATATATTCTATTCGGCCACGAAATTAACAAAAAAGAGAATGATCTTTTAATCCCTAAGACCACTTTTAAATCTCAAATACACGGGTGTGTCGCCACCGCATTTATACATAAAAGTAACCAAAATACATAAAACTAACGACTCACCGTCGAGTGGTGGACACAAAACACACAATAAAATCCTCCGGCCGCGTTAATTTGGCTTGAAACAGCGGGGTTCTCTGCGGATTTATCCAAGTAACCCAGCACAACCAGCTAGCCACAGAGTTAGCGTCCAGTTCACCTCTGACCCGGAAGATGTCAAGATTCTATAGGCAGTCAACAGATTTAATGAAAAGTAACCAAAATACATAAAACTAACGACTCACCGTCGAGTGGTGGACACAAAACACACAATAAAATCCTCCGGCCGCGTTAATTTGGCTTGAAACAGCGGGGTTCTCTGCGGATTTATCCAAGTAACCCAGCACAACCAGCTAGCCATAAACGTTAGCACCGAGTTCACCTCTGACCCGGAAGATGTCAAGATGGAATAGTCCATTTTTAGTTTTTTATTTTAAGAGCCTGTAATAAGTTTATTCGTTTTTACTGATAGATAATTAGTTATTAGCGGTACTGCATTGTAAATAAAAATAGCACAAATCCGCTTATGAATTATAAAAGTTAGTCACTCCGCTGTTACGCTTACAAAAACGTTAGGTCCGCTGTAAGCGGATTAGCGCATTAGCGGTCCCTAGCGTTCATATGCCCACCTTTGGTAATTGACAATAAGCATTTGCATTTATCAAAAGAAAAAAGAAAACTACAATCACAATAAATAGATGTTGACAGTTCAAAACCATCAGGATAAGAGTTGAATAAAAGTATTCCTTCTGGAATTCAGAAATTATTTAAGTTAAGAGAGAGTAAATATAATGTACGAGGTTTGTTAATATTTGAACAAGGTAAAGAGAAAAGTAAAGTAAAATCTAGATGTATTTTAGTTATCGGTGTGAAACTGTGGAATGAACTGATGATCTCAACTTATGTGCCTTTTTGGTGAGTTTCAAAAGAGCCTTGAAATGGAAAATTATAAAAGCTCATGGAGATGTTATGTAGATGTATATATGTATTATGTAACCATGTATGTACCGTAAAAACCGGTCTATAATACGCATTTTTTTTGCTCATTTGAATGTCCTGCGTATTAAACACCGAAGCGTATTAATTATGGATTTTTTCCCATATTTTTAGACCCATTTTTCGCTCTGATTCGCAGTTTTACATTTTGGGCAAAAATGGTGCAGTACCAGTTTCGGCCGCTATGGGCGCTACGGGCAGCAGCAGAGGACTCAAGCCTGGAATATACCTGAGCGTTCTATCTATACGCCTATACGCCACGTACGTACGTCAAGGCAAAAGCGTAGCCCCGCGTAGCCCCTCAGGGCACGTACGCGCAAAGCTTTTTTTTTTACGACCGCGGACGCTTGCGCGGTGTCTGACCATAAACTTCCCCGGCGCCGGACTGTTTTGTATGTTACACAAATGAAATAAATTCCCCTTCTTTATCGCTGATCGGGCCTTTTCTTTTGTTTTTTTGCCTAAAGTCAAGTAACCGCTTCTTCCTCCGTTCACTCGATGACTGAAATGAATGAATTCAGGTCCTACCTGGGTGCGCAATGTTTTAAATATTCCCTGGTGGACTGTGTGCTGCAGGAAAAGCGCTCCCTGTTATTATTTTTATTTCTGAGAGAACTTTTTATAACATATATAGTAGAAACACCGCATCAGAACACCGCAGCGGTCTTCAGCGAGCTGCTCATGAGCTGACTGAAAGCTGTCAATCATTTCAGTAGGCGTGTCAGCAAGTGACCAATCAGCGAGCTCAGTTGAGTCCCCTCCGCGCGCAGCTGCTCATATTACAACAAGGATCTGGAGCGAGAACGCGAGCGTTTGAAAGCTGATAGTTTCTGAAGCTATATCAGCGAAATGCATGCGCACAAAATGCGCGCGTAGAGTGGCGTACCTGAGGACGCTCAGGTATATTTCAGGCTTCAGAGAGCGAAGAGGAAGAGGGCCACTTCCAGACGTTTCTAGCTCATGTGTCCGAAAAAAGCCTCCTTTGGTCAGACTCACTCTGTCGCTGCCTGCCCCTTGCTATGGATGTAGCTGTTAGCAAGATACCGTAACTCATAAACCACACCGCGGATTTTTAAATCCAGCTGATTTCACATTTGGTTGAGCTCAGGGGACTGTCTTCGATAAAGTCAGCTAAGAAATATATTTTTTAAGCGTTTATTTAGCTAAATTTAAAGAAACAAAGCGTCCAGTCCGAACCGCCTGCCTAAAATTCGGCAAACTTTTTTTTAATTTACATCCAGCTGATTTGAACATTTCGTTAAGCTCAGGAGCACGTCTGCTATGAAATCAGCTAAGAAATTTTTTTCTCGCAAAGAAATAATTGTTTTTACCGTGTTTCCTTGTGAAGATCTTCGTGCTCGCTTGCTTCTGTCGCCGCCATCTTAATTAGGACAAATGAGGCGCTGACGCGTCGCGTGGCGATGACGCGTATTAAACACCGAAGCGTATTTTTTACGTTTTTTTCTTGTTTATTGTTAATAATTGGACAAAGCGTATTAAACACTGGTGCGTATTTTCCTCTGACGAATACGGTATGTAATGTGAGTATGTGTATGTATCATATACATCCATCCATCCATCCATCCATCTTCTTCCGCTTATCCGGGGTCGGGTCGCGGGGGTAGCAGCCTAAGTAGGGAGGCCCAGACTTCCCTCTCCCCAGCCACTTGGAGCAGCTCCTCCGGGGGAATCCCAAGGCGTTCCCAGGCCAGCCGAGAAACATAGTCCCTCCAGCGTGTCCTGGGTCTTCCTCTGGGTCTCCTCCCGGTGGGACATGCCCGGAACACCTCACCAGGGAGGCGTCCAGGAGGCATCCTAACCAGATGCCCGAGCCACCTCAACTGGCTCCTCTCGATGTGGAGAAGCAGCGGCTCTACTCCGAGTCCCTCCCGGATGACTGAGCTTCTCACCCTATCTCTAAGGGAGAGTCCAGACACCCTGCGGAGAAAACTCATTTCAGCCGCTTGTATCCGAGATCTTGTTCTTTCGGTCACAACCCAAAGCTCATGACCATAGATGAGGGTGGGAACGTAGATCGATCGGTAAATTGAGAGCTTTGCCTTTTGACTCAGCTCTCTCTTCACCACGACAGACCGGTACAGCGCCCGCTTCACTGCGGACGCTGCACCTATCCGCCTATCGATC
>JBBPBX010037693.1:18036-30790 GCA_038048925.1 Garcialebias charrua | reverse complement strand
ACCAGCAGTCAAACTCTGAAGTCACTATAACAAAACTTTCAATTTGCTGTCCAAAGATTTGCATACCATTCCCAGATTGGTAATTTATTTAAACGTTTTGAATAGTTGTACCGATGTACAACTGTTGCTTTGGTAGGTTTTGTAGAAGCTGTACCGGTAATTTGTTTTTCTGTAAAAGATAGTCTAGTTTTGCATGAGTCTATTTCCCTCTGACCTGTGTGTGTATTTAAAGGTTGTGGTTTAATGTGTGGGTGAAACAAGACACTGAAATACCCAACACAATTATAGATACAGAGGCACGTTGTGTGGTCTGACTTTGAATTCAGGCAGATGTAATTATAGAAGACTTACTCTAAATCTAAGCTACAGAAACAGATTGTTTAAACTCACTGTCTCATTTCAATGGCCCTCTGTCATAAACCAGCAGCAGTAAGAGACTAAAGTCCAGATGGACAGAAAGTAGATTCTGTTTTGACTGATTGGACAGCCAAACTACACTATTAAAAACATTATGTTTTGTTAAAGGAAACTATAGCTAAATATAGTGATTGCCAGAATGTTAAAGCGAGTCTTAACATCCTTGTGTGTGTGTCAGTAATATAACAGAAATTTAGATAGGAGCCGAGGTAATTTGTGTTTAAAGGTTGTCAGTGCTAAAGTCACTTTTGAAACCACTACAGTACTCTGTTTAGTGTTTGTTTACGTCTTTGTCTATGCTTCAGATGCAGTCAGAGGTTTACGTAGTGGGCATGGATGTCATATCAATTTTGACCTTTTAACAGTTCATTTAAAAAAATTACAAAGGTGGAATAAGGGATGAGCGATATTATCGGCATGGTATCGGACGATATTAGCATTAAAGTTCAATATCGGACATCCCTAGGTGGAATGATTGCTGATGATTCCTGAGTGCCAGCTGGTCCCACACAGCCTCAGTCTGGTATGGCATCTTCAATCCCGGTAGTAAGAAAACTATTAGGTCTCAGTATGTAAATTAAGTTCAGATCATTCAGAGTAATTGCGTAATGCTTAAACTTCTAACTCCTTGTTACAAAAATGTACATATGTTCATCTCTATTAATATTTTATTAATTTATACCAGAGAAAGTTGCACTGTGACCACAAACATTTTGTAGCCATCAGCAAGCTTTTGGCATAAATCTGTCTGTATATTTCACCACTCGTCTTGGCAAAGTCAGAAGAGTTCAATTGATTGGTTTCCTGGCATTGACCCAATTAGGAAGCAAAGTCCACAACTCTTGGGTTGTGATCAGGGCTTTGGGAAGGCCATTCTAGATGCTTACTCTTAACCCATGTTCTCCCATCCAAAAACAGTTCTGGTGTGTATTTGGGACATTATCCTGTTGCAACACTCAAGTACTATGTCCAGGTTTCAATCATCGAGCTAATAACCTTAGGGGAAGTGGAATAATTTAGCCCTGCTGCATTTGTACTTGTGCACCTTTTTTAAATTCACTTCAGTTGAATATCCATCCATCCATCCATCCATCCATCTTCTTCCGCTTATCCGGGGTCGGGTCGCGGGGGTAGCAGCCTAAGTAGGGAGGCCCAGACTTCCCTCTCCCCAGCCACTTGGAGCAGCTCCTCCGGGGGAATCCCAAGGCGTTCCCAGGCCAGCCGAGAAACATAGTCCCTCCAGCGCGTCCTGGGTCTTCCTCTGGGTCTCCTCCCGGTGGGACGTGCCCGGAACACCTCACCAGGGAGGCGTCCAGGAGGCATCCTAACCAGATGCCCGAGCCACCTCAACTGGCTCCTCTCGATGTGGAGAAGCAGCGGCTCTACTCCGAGTCCCTCCCGGATGACTGAGCTTCTCACCCTATCTCTAAGGGAGAGTCCAGCCACCCTGCGGAGAAAACTCATTTCAGCCGCTTGTATCCGAGATCTTGTTCTTTCGGTCATAACCCAAAGCTCATGACCATAGATGAGGGTGGGAACGTAGATCGATCGGTAAATTGAGAGCTTTGCCTTTTGACTCAGCTCTCTCTTCACCACGACAGACCGGTACAGCGCCCGCTTCACTGCGGACGCTGCACCTATCCGCCTATCGATCTCACGCTCCAGTTTTCCCTCATTCGTGAACAAGATCCCGAGATACTTAAACTCCTCCACTTGGGGCAGGACCTCCTCCCCGACCCGGAGAGGGCATGCTACCCTTTTCCGGCTCAAGACCATGGCCTCGGATTTGGAGGAACTGATCCTCATCCCGGCCGCATCGCATTCAGCTGCAAACCGCTCCAGCGAAAGCTGTAGATCACGAGCTGATGAAGCCAATAGGACCACATCATCTGCAAAAAACAGAGAAGCGATTCTAAGGTCACCAAAACGGATCCTCTCAACACCTTGGCTGCGCCTAGAAATTCTGTCCATAAAAGTTATGAACAGAATCGGTGACAAAGGGCAACCTTGGCGGAGTCCAACTCTCACCGGAAACGAGCCTGACTTACTGCCGGCAATGCGGACCAAGCTCTGACACCGGTCGTACAGGGACCTAACAGCCCTTATCAAAGGGCCTGGTACCCCATACTCCCGGAGTACCCCCCACAGAACCCCCCGAGGGACGCGGTCGAATGCCTTCTCCAAGTCCACAAAGCACATGTAAACTGGTTGGGCAAACTCCCACGCACCCTCCAGGACCCTGCTGAGGGTGTAGAGCTGGTCCAGTGTTCCACGACCAGGACGAAAACCACACTGCTCCTCCTGAATCCGAGGTTCGACTATCCGACGGACCCTCCTCTCCAGAACCCCTGAATAGACCTTACCAGGGAGGCTTAAGAGTGTGATCCCCCTATAGTTGGAACACACCCTACGGTCCCCCTTTTTAAATAGGGGAACCACCACCCCAGTCTGCCAATCCAAGGGAACTGCCCCCGATGTCCACGCGATATTGCAGAGTCGCGTAAGCCAACACAACCCTACAACATCCAGAGCCCTAAGGAACTCCGGGCGATATTGCATATTGACTATTCAGTTGAATAGTCATCTCAAATTAGGAAAACAATGGTTCAGATAATTGACATCTTTAATGACATTCATGCCCAAGATGAGCACAAATGTAAGTTTAAAAGTTAAAGCAGGGAGTTAATTGAAATCAAATAGTGTCACACGGTTACAAAGCTAATCCATTTGTGCAATTTTGGGCTCTGACTCTCCACTCCATTAAAGGTCATAGATATCAACTATCTTTACTAATGGTCTACAGCCTTGAGATTCCAATTTCAGCTTGAGGTTGGATAGATTGTCAGGGCCACTGCTTTTTGATTTAATCTAATCATTCCGACTGCAATCTTACCTTTTAACAATGTTATTGGGATTTTTTTTGGCAATTCAACATTTAATAATAAAATTGTCAATAGTTCACACAAGATAAAATAAGCATTCTGTCATAAACTGTTGGTTAAAATTTAATTGTCAGTGTATACAAGCAAATGTGAATTTTATCAGATTAGTATTTGATTATCTGAAAACTAACATATTACTGTCAGTGACTTATCTAATTTATTTTCTCTGTCAAACAATATCAAATATCAATATCAATAATCAATATCAATATCAATAATCAAAACGGCCGTGGCACAGTGGTAATGGCAGTCGACCCCCAATCGGAAGGTCGGAGGTTCGAGTCCCGCATCCGCTCACCATGTGTCGTTGTGTCCCTGGGCAAGACACTTAACCCCGAGTTGCTCCCGGTAGGTCTGGATAGCGCCCTACAAGGCAGGCTACCACTAACGGTGTATGAATGTGTGTATGAATGGGTAGATGGCTCGTATTGTAAAGCGCTTTGGGGCTCCTCAGAGGGGGCTGGAAGGCGCTATATAAATAAGCTCCATTTACCATTTACCATTTACCAATATTGATTAAATATTTCAGAGTATTAAAATATGTTATTTAAAGCAGCAAAAATAACTCTTCTGAGGTTTTATTCACTGTTTGTCATCCTGGTAACTCTGCAAACGTCAGTCCTGCTATCACACAAGTTATGCAGACTTTTTTTCTGGCTATTTCTTGTTTTTATACAAAAGGCTCAGGGCATAGTGCTGAGGAAGGAGTTGTGGTTTTGCATTAGGAAATCTGGAGTGGCAGAGAAGTATGTTAGACTGGAACAGGACAGCCCTTCACACAGCTCTCACACATCTGGACACGAAGGACTCCTATGTTAGAATGTTGTTCATCGACTTCAGCTCGGCATTTAACACCATCATCCCCCAACAGCTCATCCATAAACTGGACAGTCTGGGGCTGAACACCTCAATGTGTAACTGGCTGCTAGACTTCCTGACCGGGAGACCACAGACAGTACGGATCGGGAGTAACACATCTAGCACCATCACATTGAACACAGGGGCCCCACAAGGATGTGTGCTGAGCCCCCTTCTATTCACCCTGCTAACACATGACTGCACACCATCGTACAGCTCCAACCACTTCATCAAGTTTGCGGATGACACAACAGTGGTAGGTCTCATCAGCAACAACGATGAGACGGACTACAGGAACGAGGTGAGCCGCCTGGCCTTGTGGTGCGGACACAACAATCTCACTCTCAACGTGGAGAAGACAAAGGAGATTGTTGTGGACTTCAGGAAGAGGGATGCCCAACATCCTCCTCTGACCATCAACAGCACCGCAGTGGAGAGAGTGGACAGCACCAAGTTCCTGGGAGTGCACGTCTCAAAGGACCTGTCCTGGAGCAGGAACACTGCAGCACTGGCAAAGAAGGCTCACCAGCGTCTCTACTTTCTCCGCAAGCTGAAAAGGGCTGGAGCTTCAACCCCCATCATGAGCACCTTCTACAGAGGTGCCATAGAAAGTGTCCTGACCAGCTGCATCACTGTGTGGTTTGGTGCATGTACTGCATCCTGCCGCAAGAGCCTCCAGCGCATTGTGAGAGCAGCTGAGAAGATCGTGGGCACCTCCTTGCCCTCACTGCAGGACTTACACAGCAAACGCCTCACTCGGAAAGCCCACCGCATGGCAGGTGATCCCACACACCCACTACACAGCTGCTTCAGACTGCTGCCATCAGGAAGGAGACTGAGGAGTCTCCAGGCTCGAACCAGCAGACTGAGAGACAGCTCTGTTCATCAGGCAGTCAGAATGCTAAACACTCTGCCTGCTCTGCCTCCCCTCCCATTTGAACTGCCTTAACACTAAAACTTTCTCACATATTATCACTCAACACAAAGTTTTTAACACTAGACTCTGTGTCACCAAACGGGTTTTCACTAAACTCTCGGTCATGTGCTCATACAGTTTGCACTACTTCTCATACTTGCACTAATGTCTGTATTACATCACTGCCTATAATCATAATACTGTTTACATTCTCTGTTTACATTTATTAATACTGTTTACTTTTATTACTACTGCTTACATGTAATTACTACTGTTTACATTTATTTACACTACTCTAATATCTACACCACTGCTGGTACATATACAGTGTGCTCTGAACGGTCTTATTTAGGGATGCCCAATGTGCCTTACTGCATATGCCACTTTTTGCCTCTACAACAACATCAACTACTACCTCATACATATACTGTGTACATTGACTCATACGCTGCTTTGCCACTTTGCAAATGTCAATGCTAGAAACCTTTAGTTTATTTTAGTTATACTTTTTATACTCTTTTTTTATACCACTATGCAAAAAAAAAAAAAAAACTCAGGACAGTGTTAGTTTTACTATTTTTATGCTTATGTCTATTATTATATGTTTCAGTGTTTCAATGTTTAGATGTTTACTGTTGCACCGAGGGACTGAGAGAAACGCAATTTCGGTCCTGTGTATGTCCTGCACTGTACATATTGCAGATCTGACAATAAAGTTGACTTTGACTTTGACTTTGACTTTGAGGACAGCAGGACAGTGGTGAGATGTGCTGTAGGAGTGACAGATAGCTTCAAGGTGGAGGTGGGATTGCATCAAGGATCGGCTCTGAGCCCCTTCTTGTTTGCTCTGGTGATGGACCGACTAACAGATGAGGTCAGGCAGGAATCCCCATGGACTATGATGTTTGCAGATGACATTATGATCTGTGGTGAGAACAGGGTGGAAGAGAACTTGGAGAGATGGAGGTATGTACTTAAAAGAAGAGGAATGAAAGTCAGCTGTAGTAAGACAAAGTACATGTGTGAATGAGAGGAAGGCCGGTAGAACAGTGAGGCTACAAGGAGCAGAGGTCACAAAGGTTCAGGACTTCAAGGACTTGGGGGCAACTGTCCAGGAAAATGGGGAGTGTGGTAAAGAGGTGGAAAAAGGGAGTTCAGGCAGAATGGAGTGGATGGAGAAAAGTTTCAGGAATGAGTTGTGGAAAAAAAGGTGTCAGCGAAGGTCAAAGGAAAAGTTTACAAGACAGTGGTGAGACCACCTATAGTGTATGGTCTGGAGACAGTGGCATTGACAAAAAGACAGGAGAAAGAACTGGAAGTGGCAGAAATGAAGATGTTGATGTTCTCCTTAGGAGTGGCAAGGATGGATAAGATCAGGAATGAGATCATCAGAGGTACAGCACATGTTGAACAACTGGGAGATAAAGTTAGGGAGGCCAGGCTGAGATGATTTGGACATGTCCAGAGGAGGGACAGTGGGTATATTGGTAGAAGGATGCTAGAAATGCAGCTGCCAGGAAAAAGCCAAAGAGGAGATATATGAATGCAGTTTGAGAAGACATGGAGGTAGATGGAGTGAGGACAGAGGATGCAGAAGACAGAGTGAGATGGAGGATGAAGACTCACTGTGGCGACCCCTGAAGAGGGAAAAGCCGAAAGAAGGAGAAAAGATTATATAGTTTTTATGCGACACAGTAATTCAGTAGGTACTTTTTGTTACGGGACATTGCAAAAAAAATCTAGACACATCCTAAATTTGTTTCTTGTGTTTAATGAGCCATACTTTTTTATAGTTCTTTAGGTTTTGTGCATGCTATCTTTACTATCTCACTATTTCCAACAGCTCTCTATGCTTCAGAAATATATAAAATATTTTTCCCGTGGACAGTTGACTCAAACTAATGGTATCTATGTCTTTGTTTGAGAACTAACATTCCTCGGTGGTGTTGCGTTTATCCATCTGGTCACTGTCCAGCTGCTTCAAATCAAGAAAAAGAAAGGCCATAAAGAAGAAAGGAAAGACTGTCACCTTTATCAACCCAGGGAAACAGATGACCTCTAACCCTCAACACTTGTAATCCTAAAACAACATGCAGACTCTGACTCAGCTGATAGCCAGTGCACTCCTACTGTCCTTTCTGTTTCACCCATTTAGTGCAATTAAAGGTGCTTAATTAGACATTTTCTCTGCTGTGATTGGAGTTGTACTTTTTCCTTTTATTTTGTGCTCAGCTGGGGTAGGTGTGTCAACAAAAATACAGGCAGTTTGCTGTTTTCCTTCTTTTGCTTTGTTTCTTTCAATTAAAGACCGTGTAAAGTGAATTTCAATATTTTCTTAAATAAACATTATAAATGTCATAATTGTAATGTTGTAAATGAGTAAAAAGTCTCAAAATTGTAGCTCAATTAATTTTGGAGTTATAGATGAAACTGTGTATAAAGATATGTCTTTTTCAGGATTTTTTAGGCGTGGTTTAAACGGGACCGCGTTTCGTCACGCGGTCCTCATTAGTATAGCCCCACCCCCTGCAGCTCCAGCCGTATAAATTCGCCTCGGTGGAGCCGTTCACTCGCGAATCGCAGATAGCATCAGATAGCAATAGCATAGATATTTTGTTCATTGTTAGCTAGCTAATCAATTATGCCTCGTTCGTGCATCTTCCCTGGATGTCGCAATGGTCAGGGCACCCGTACAAATAATAACATGTTTTTATACCGCGTGGTTTTATACCGAGTATCTGTAGTGCCTGGATAGGTCAATGGATAAAGCGCTTGCCTTCCGTCCCAAACTCCACGGGTTCAATTCCCGCATGGTACAACTCTTTTTTTTTATTTTATTCATTCCAGATTAAAAACACACAAGAAAACTATTTACAAAAACAGCGTAACTCTTGGAAAAAGTAACTGCTGTTACAGAATTCAGATAAAAACAGAGCAGGTTTACTGGCTCTGCTGTCTGCCTCTCCACTGTGGGACACGAGCAGGACACGAGCGCAGCTGCGCTGAAACCACGCCCACGCACTGACACGCCCCCAGCGTTCCAGGGCAAGGCAAAATCATGTTTTTTCATGATTTTTGAGACTTAATTTTATAAGGTAAACAATGTTTTTAATCAGTCAGATTTATATGGGTGATTAATAACACATATTTATGCCATGTGACAAACTAAAAACACACATTTAATTTCACTTTACACTGTCTTTAAAGACTAACTGAATCTAATGATAGGGTAATGTGTTTTTCAACGTGTTGTTTAATGTAGAGATTATGGTTGGCGACTCAAATTTAACTCAAGTAGTTCGAGAAGATACTCAAATTTTTTGGGTGGCAGGATTCTGTTTGTGACCATGGGGTCATGCAGCTGCATACTGAGTGGCAATTTTTGAAAACTGCAATTTATTTTTGTTTTTCTTGCATCTGTGATGGAGACGCCCACAACAAAGTTGAGCTGGGGTCAACACACTAGCGACGACTGACTTTTTAAGAGAATGGCATTTTTTTTAGTTTTTAATTTTATTTATGCAACAAGACTTCAAATCTGCAACTCATGCTGTGACAAGACGTTTTGATGACTCCTTCACAAATGATGCTGGTCAACTAAATGCCAGCAGCCGCATACTAGTGAGACCTATAGACAAGAGCTTGGGGTGTCATGGACCAGTTTTTATTGTACAGTAGTCCCTCGCTACTTTGCGGTACATTTTTCGCTGACTCGCTCTATCACGGTTTTTCAAAATAAGATTGGACATGACACACAATTGGCTGATTGATGGATGATCCGCACGATCAGCATGGAATTTTTATTTAAAATAATATTAAATTATTTAGCACCTCTGTGCAGCCCACACTGCAGAATAAACGTCCTGCTGCAGCTGATCAGCTGTTCTCCGTGCAGCTGAGAAGTGGGCGTGGCCAAGAATGCTTGGAAGTGGCTGAGGGCAGCGGAGGCAGAGAGGGGTACCGTAATCATGACATTCTGTGCTCTTTTAGAGCATTTAGTTTAGAAACATTGTTTAGAATATTGCAATAGTGGGGGAAGGATTTAAAACACCTTTATATATACAGGTAGTCCTCGGGTTATGACGTTTCGGGTTTACGACGCATCTCCCATTTACTATGAAAAGCCTTATTTCGAATTATGCGGTTTTACGTCGTAACACAGCGGTGCAAGAATATTGTACTGTACGCGGTGCAGTGGCGGAGGAATACGGCGGAGTACGCCGCTCTGGACCGAAGAGGACGGCGTCACCAGCATCCCAGTAGGCCATTAACTCTTTTTGCCCTTCATTATGGCTCCCAAACGTATGTGTTTTTTGATAACTATGTAGGGTACTGTGTTAGGATAGGCTAAGTACTTGGTAATACAGTACTTTACATGTACTGTATATGGTGCAGTATGTACGTATGTTCCGACTTACGTCAATAAATCGGTTTACGACGCTGTGTAGGAACGGATCAACGTCGTAAGTCGAGGACTACCTATATATATATATCAATCAACCAATCAATCTTTATTTATAGAGCCCTTTTCAGCAGCCAGAAGGTGCACAAAGTGCTGAACAATACAGAAATAAAACAAACAATCAAAAATAACAATAAAAAACAGCCAGTTAAAAATTAAAAACAATTAAGACCTAACAACAATTAAGACCTAACAAGAATGTCAAAGAACTACTGTACTAGGTATTAAAAGCCTGCCTGAATAAAAAGGTTTTAAGATTAGATTTAAAAGACTCCATATGAGTGATGGAGCGCAAGTCCAGAGGTAGCTTATTCCAGAGACTGGGTGCAACGACAGAAAAGGCCCGGTCACCCCAACGTTTGTAGTTGGACTTTGGGATGGACAGGAGAAATGTATTAGATGATCTCAGTGTTCTCCTATATTCACGGACAGTTACGAGATCAGTCAAATATAGTGGGGCAAGACCATTGAGTGCTTTAAAAGTGAATAATAAAATTTTGAATTTAATTCTAAAATCAATTGGAAGCCAATGGAGAGAAAATAAAACAGGGGTAATGTGTTCACGTCTGGAAGTGTTGGTTAAAAGTCTAGCTGCAGCATTTTGGACCAATTGAAGGCGTCTAATGGAGGATTGGGAAATTCCCGCATACAGGGAATTACAGTAGTCAAGTCTTGAGGTGATAAAAGCATGAATGGCCTTTTCTAAATCAAAACGATTTAAAAAAGGTTTAACTTTGTATAAAAGACGTAATTGATAAAAACAGGCCTTGACTACAGACGCTATGTGTTTATCAAATTTTAAGTCCTTGTCAAATGTCACCCCCAAGTTTTTAACTGTTGGTCTGCATTTGGAAGTTAGAGCACCAAAGTTACAGGAAGCATCATCGCCGAAGAAGATGCATTCTGTTTTTCCTTCGTTTAAAAACAAAAAATGTATATATACACACATACCGGTATATGTATGTGTGTGTATATATATATATATGTATGTGTGTGTGTGTGTGTGTGTGTGTGTGTGNACAAAACAATTCATTCGGTGGAAGAAGGAGAACAACTGTAGAGAGACTGCTGCCTTGATCTTCTCTCGTAAATGAGCTACATGGTTTGAGCAACAGGAAGTGATGTTTACATTTCAGAATAAAATACTTTTTTATTTATTTATTTCTTGTATTGCGTTTGTAGGCGTAGTCATAGTCATAAATATAATAGTTTAGTCATAGAATAGTCATAAATGATAGTTTGACAGCATTTTTGTACAAATAAATCCGTATAGAGCTAGGATTAGTCCGCCCGTGGTGATTTTATTTTGTAAATACGGATGTTGTGCTCGTTCCTTTTCCTGTTGGTGCGACGTAATCTTTAAAAGTTGACTCCGGCACAGCTCCGGCGTCCGGCAGAAATAGGATCGGTTTCTAATTTTGACGGACTGCCGTCCGCTCGCCGCCGCCGTGCGGAGCCAGTGTAAACGCTCTCATTGATTATAATGGGTGCGTATTTGCTGCGGAGGTCGGACCGGAGCGGACCGGAGCTGGAACGCATGTAGTGTAAATTTGGGGTAAGTGCCTGGTGACTGTACAGTACTGTACATGTATTCATTTATAAAAAATAATAATTATTATTTTTATTTATTTTATTTTTTTTTTTCACAGTGCGTTCGTAAGTCCGGGTTGCCGTAGGTCGGGGGTGCCATAAGTCGAGGGTTCCCTGTATATGGTGCAGTATGTACATATGTTCCGACTTAAGTCAAAAATCGGTTTACGACGCTGTGTAGGAACGGATCAACGTCGTAAGTCGAGGACTACCTCTATATATATATTTATATATATGTGTGTGTGTGTGTGTGTGTGTGTAAATACTAAAATAAACTACTACTTACTACTTGTAGTACTACCCCTACTTCGCCGTTTTTCACTTATCGCGGGACTTCAGATAACGGATCCCTCGCAATAAATGAGGGACTACTGTACTTGTACTTTCAGACTCAGTGGATATACAGAATATAAAATACCAAGAGTTTTTAGCCCTTCTGACTCGTTTTAATTGAAAATTTTAACCACAAAACTCTTCCACTGTCGCTTTATCATATTTTCCTAATTGAATGTTAGCTTGTTTTTATTGTATTTTTTTAAATAAACAAGCTGTTTAAAGTTCATTTTATTTTGAACAAACATGAACATGCTGTCCAAGAAAGCCAAGATACGTTTTTAAATTAACATATTTACATTTGCCAGAGCTAAGTTAATCTAATTACTGTCAAGTAGTTCATCAGAACAAATTAGTTTTCAATTCTGTGCAGCTTTTTAAGCAGTTTTGTGTAGCTGTTGGGTACATAATGTGACTAGGCATTTCTTGAAGTTATTTTAGGCTGATTACAATAATGAGGTTGCTAGTGCGTGTCAAATGCTGCTTATCTTTTTCCAGTCGGCCTGAGTGCTCTGGGTTACATCTCTGTTGCCTCTGTGTCACTGAGTGCATAAACAAAATCCCACATTTCTCTCAACGCACACTTTGAATACTGTTTGTTAAATTTGTATTTTTATTGATATTTTTATATTTTTAATCCTCTTTGTTTTTTATTTTTGCTCATCTGTATATTTACTTTTATACATCTGTATATTTACTTTTATACATTTGCATGGTGCAACAAAGTCAATTTTGCTCTGGGTTTAATAAAGTACTGTATTCTGATTCTGATATTATAATTAAAATTAATAAATATATACAGTAATTTAAGAGTAAGACCTGATTAACACCTAATTTTTTTAAAGCCTAATTTTGATCAATAACTCATTACTTTTGTTAAAGTTATACAATTACAATTATATTCCGTTCAGTTTATTTATATAGCGCCAAGTCACAACAGAAGTCATCTCAGGACACTGAAGAAAAACATTCATATATAAAAAACAATAAGTTAACACTATTTATCTGAGGGCTTTGTATGTAACTCCATCACAGAAATTTTATTATAATAAGTATGTTGTCTTTATTATAATAAGGTTGTCAATTTTTTGTGAGGCCACATCTTATTTATTGTTTTTTTTTCCATCAAAACAATAGTTGTCAGTTGAATACCTGAATGTGTCCCATGACAACATATTGATAGCATCATGGAGGAATGTGTATGTATGTATATATATATGTATATATGTATATGTA
>JBBPBX010037693.1:0-17853 GCA_038048925.1 Garcialebias charrua | reverse complement strand
AAATCCGTTTACACCTGAACGCACCATCTGTGACGTAATGTCCAGAGTGAGAGGCAGAGGGCTCCAGTCTCTTCAATAGCGGACATTTTAAAACTTGACTAATTTATCAATCTAGGTGAAGATTTGAGCTATTTGTCTTCATTTTGGGAAGCAGAAAATAGTTTGGGTGATGGAACAAGAAACAACAGGATCTAATTTAGGTCTGATGCTGTATCAGACTGACCTTCATGTGGAGCTGCGCACACCGTGACAAGCTCAGAGCTCTGCCTCAACTCTGGACATTACATCACAGATGGTGCGTTCGGGTGTAAACGGATTTCCCACGATTAAACACAGCTTGAAGTTCAAAATCACTTTTAAAGCAAAATTAAAGTGATTTATCATTTTGTTTGCAAAAACTAACATATTTAAATGATAAAATATTTTGAGCAATTTGATGAATAGTAGAAAAATCACGTCAGTGGATCTTTAACTCTATAATTATTAACTTAGCCATGATTATTTTAACCTATTTGTTCACATTTAATTTGAAAGCAGATTTTTTAATGCAGATCGACAGGTATAATATTTTTCTTTGACCAATCCTTAGGAATCAAGACGGTCGATGGTCAATATATAACACAATAAAATATACACACGCACAACTTTTTTTTATACCCATTTGTATCTTTTACATGACAAACATATAATTGCTTAAATATAATTACATAATTGTTTAACTTAATTGTGTATTTGATAACAATGTTGTACACCTAAAATAATATTTAAAAGAGCATTCTTGTTTAATTAAAGTAAACTGTGGGCTGCAGTGAGCTGGTTGGATCTTCTGCTACGGCTTCATTCTCCTACATGGCAATTGATTAAGAATAGGTGATGGGGATTTTAAACCCCTGTTACCTTAATAAAAATCACACAAGATAAACAAGAGAACAGTGTTAAATCAGACAAACAACTTTGCAAAGGGGAAGGGCTTTTAATGTCTTTTGAAACTTAGTTTGGTCTCAAATACATTGTTCAGCACAATTCCGAATTGTACTGGACATGACAAGCTATTTAAACAAGAAGCAGGTGGAGTTTGACAAGCTCTGACGTCTTACAGATAAAACAAACAAGTCATGGTTCTGATCAAACAAGAACATCTAATCAAACATTGTCAAGGCTATAAGACTGTCTTTTCTGTATCAAAGGCAAAAGCAAACAACATGTTTGTACTATCAAATATAAGTGTTTAAAGGGAACAGAGAATATTTGATATAAGTGAGCTGGGTTATAATTATTGGGTCAGAGTAATTAGTTTTAGATGATAAATATTGAACATCTCCATCATTTCATCCTCTTTATCATATATAAACTGATCATTATCAATCAGGTGAGCGGTGCGGAAAACAACCCCTGAGGCCGAATTTCTAATTTAGAGGCAAAAACTCACACCACCGTCCCGTGCCTCCACAGTAACGCCCTGAACGCAGAATCACCTTTTTAGGATGGTTTGAGAGATTATAAAGTTTTGGAGAACTCTGTTGATTGTCATATTTCATGACTTATTTCAATGTTTGAGAGAAATAAATATTTGAGGAGAATTTTGCAGTGAGTATGGTCTCACCTCATGGCTTATGTCAAAAGTTTTAAAAGGAATAATATATTCAGAGTCAGAGTCAGAGAGTCAGAGAGAATTTATTGTCATTTGCACCTCATGTAGTACATGTGTTGAAAACGAGATTATGTACACAGGGTCCCAGTTACATCCAACAACAAATGCAAGAGAAAAACAATAATAACATCTAGGATTAACTAAGAGAGACATCAGCTAGTTTAGCAGGGATCAGTCTATTTACCCACAAAAAACCAAGTTTTTCCAAAGAAATAGAACTTTTGAGAAGAAACATATATATATATATATAAAAGAACTAATCTATTTGTGTTAAACAAATAAAAGAAATAAGCTATTTAATTTGTTTAAAAATAAAAAGAACCAATCTAATTTGTCTTAACCAAAGAACCAATCTAATTTGTTTTTAACCAAAAAAGAACCAATCTAATTTGTTTTAAACAATTAAATAGAACTCATACACTTTCAAAGATGTGGGAAATAATTCTCAAACACACAACAAAATAGCCCTTTATGGGCACAAAAATAAAATAAACTTTCAGTTGGTTTGAAACTTCTGTGATATCAACTAATGTCCAGGAAAGCGAAAACAACCGGTTTGAACTTAAAAAATGAAATAGATCAAACATTCTTCTTCACAGCATCCATCTTTTTTTTTTTTTTTTTGTGTGGGAGGGTAAGTTCAGTGTCTTTCCTGGGGAGGGAGTGTCCCGTTTTCAGAACACGTTCTTTCTGTTCCTTGGGGATTTGTTTGTGGCAGAAATTGTTGGGCACAAGTCCATTTCATCTGGGGGGGGAAAGTTCTTTGTGTGTGGAATAAGTCCAGTTTTTCATTGTTGGGCACAAGTCCATTTCATCTGGGGGGGGGAAGTTCTTTGTGTGTGGAATAAGTCCAGTTTTTCTGCGGGAAAGCTTTTGCTTACGAGATCAGTCCAGTTCTGCTTGGGGAAAGCTTTTGTCTGTGAAATAAGTTCATGTGATTCTGGGGGGGGAGCTTTTGTTCAAGTCTTTTTCTTCTGTGAGTTTCTGTGCGGGTCTTTTTCTTCTTGGGGAGAGCTTTTTGTGCGGGTCTTTTTCTTCTTGGGGATGGTTTTTTGTGCGGGTCTTTTTCTCCTTGGGGAGAGCCTTTGTTCAAGTCTTTTTCTTCTTGGTGGAGGATGCGGGCACAGTAGCAGGTCGCAAACCTGAATTGTGTGTGGCATAGGGTATAGTCAAGCCACATGTCCTGACAAAGTTGCTCTGACCAGATCCATCTTCAAAATCTGGCTCAGCGATTGTTCCAAACTTCTTTTTCAGGGGAGCACCGGTCACTCAGATGTAACAGAGGCTGCTTTTTCTCTCGAGAAGAAGAAGATGACGCGTCCTTTCCACCACCTGTTGGGGTCCCGTTCACCCTCGTTTTCAGCCGTCCCTAGCAGGACCTCGTGTCAAGGCGGGATTCACTGGCATCACTGGCAACTCCTCCTGAAGGAGTTCCGGAAACCTGTAGTCTTTTGAGAGGAGAACTGGACACCAAAAAAACTTGCAAATTGTTAAGTAAAACTTCAAGGCCCCCCCCCTGGATCTCATGAGCCAATTGGTTTGGGGAAGGCCTAACTGTGGGTAATTCCTTAGTGAGTTAAATCTGTTAACTTAAACTAAATTCTGTAATTTGGCTATAATAATAATTGTTTCTTTAAACTTAAAATAAAATTCCATTCTTACTATCTAAAACATTTGTATTTAATGGCAAAAAACAACAACAACAAATGATTTCATTCTTCAGTGAAAATGAGTAATCACTCACTTTGATTTGAGGTTAGTTTTTAATTAGTAAGTTGTTCTTAATTAGCATGATCATTGTAGCAGGAGACAGGAGACGATTTATACTCACTTAAAATACTTTACCTTTTTCATAGTCTGTGGAAAAAGTCTAAACATACATACAGACATAGACAGACATATACGTACAGACAGACATACAGCAAACCCCCGACCTACGACCCCATCGACCTGCGAACCACGGGACCTACGAACGTATCATATTTAATAAAAATATGAAATTACTGTATTAAAAAATATATATTTTTTATTTTTTTATTATTTTTTTGTGTTTAAATGTTCTTAATTTCATGTGTACATCACTTTGTTGCAGCTGTGGTTGTTTTAAATGCTTTATAAATAATAATTATGATAAAAAATGATCATTTCTGATCATTTTTGTCATGATTGCGCAATAATCGTGCAACTTCCGGTCATAACAGGAAGAAGGTCGGTCATAACAGGAAGAAGGTCGCCAGTCACCGGAGGCCAGCCATCTTAGGGTTAGTCACGGCTACAGGCAGCAAAGTTTGGAAGACTTGTTGATCAGGATTGCCTCATATGGATTAATTACTATCTGGAATCGCTCTGTGAGCTCTGTGGACGTCTCAGGCGGAGAAGCAGCTGCAGAATGATGGCCGATTGGGCCGCACCGCCGCTCCAACACCAGCTCATGGCCTGGCTAGCAGAAGCTAACACAGGCCTCGAGAGCTAACACAGGCCTCGAGCAGCTCCCGTGGTTTGCTCGTCGCGCTGCTCGGCCTGATAACAACAACGCATGGCAACCTAAGATGTCGGCTATGACCATCTCAAAGTAAGAAAATATATTTTTATTTATTCTGTAAATGTGAATAGCAATGTTTAACATTACAGTACACTACTGTACATGCTTAAATGTGTGCGCGCGCTCCGTTAGCATGATAAATAAAGGTTGAATGAATGAATGAATTTTTTTTTAAAAATAATTTTCACCCCCTACCTACGAACGGATCGAGCTGCGAACGGTTCTTAGGTCCCAAACTCGTTCGTAGGTCGGGGGTTACCTGTATATATATATATATATATATATATATATATATATATATATATATATATATATATATATATATATATATATATATATATATATATATATATACATACAGCGCTGTAGTAATAAAGAATTCACAATACAAACATGTGGTTCATGTTCTCAAAATAAGTCCAGTCTATAGTCAGGGTCAGTCGTGTTTTAAAAATATAGAACCACCACATTTCAAAATCAACCTTTCAAATCAACCTTTTGAATAGATCCAAACTCCAGGGCGTCCCCCATCTTTTTTCTCTTTGGATCTGTTAAAAATAAATACCTGTTTATTAAACGACATATACAGTACCTGTTTATTAAACAACATATATAAAAGCAATGTGGTTTGTAGGTTTATCTGATTTATCCTACAGTACAACGTGCTTCTTAAATGATCCTTTAAATGGCTATGTTTTTGAATATAAAAATCTAAAAAGTTATTTTTGTACAACTGATGATCAATGAATGAATGAGCTGTTTCCTTTTATGAGCCATCTTCAATGTTATTAGTGATATATTCTTTATTATTATTAGTTATTTCTAGGAACACTTTCTAATATTCCCTTATTTCTTTAGTCATTTTTTGTTTTCCTGTCTTAATCAATTCCTTGTGGAAAACCAGACCCACCAAAATGCACTCAGTTCAAGGACAATTGCTATCCTTCCTTCAGCTCCACAAAACTTTTGCATGAATGTTTGTGGAGACACAAATTTAATCTGCAAAAGAAAATATAAACATTAACTTGTTTCAGGGTTATGAGCTGGGATTATTATCTCTGTACCATCACGAAGTTACTGGAAGCGGAAAAATAAGTCGTCAGACCCACATAAGTACAATATAAACTACAAATTTTGTGGCCTTGCTCTAGCAGGCCATCTCATGATCATATGTGTTTTATTAAAAAAAATTAATCATAGCAGACTGCAGATTTGAAATACTATACCAGGGCATTGACAGATCTTCACAGATCCATACGGGGGGCATGACCTTCAGCTGGACAGTTGGCGTGGTTGACTTCAAGACCTGTTCTCTTTGTCTTTCTGGAGAACCTGTTCAGCTCCCTCTTGTCACAGCATCCAGTGAGATCATTGTTTCTGGGTGAGATCTTTGCTCCTGGGTGAGATCTTTGCTCCTGGGTGAGATTGTTGTTCCTCATCGATCCATCACACCCGGACCGCATATCCTGGCCATTTGTGTTTGATGACCGTGTTCTGACAGTTCTTTGTGAAAGTCTTTGTGGACAGTTTTTTGCTTGGATAAAAGTCTAGTGCACAGCCCTCGTTCAGTGCCATAGTTTTTTAAGCCCCTCGAATGTTTATTTTGAGCAGGGTAGGCTGGGAGTCCAGCATGGTGTTCTCGGTGAAGTCAGTGAGCCAGTTTTTCTGGACATGCCCTTAATATTAAATCTGATCCGATCCAACAAATAACCACAGTAGTTTGTGATTCAAAAATTCAGACGCTGCATGTGTTTTTGACATGGTCCTATCTTAATGTATGTACTACTAACTATGTGTTTTTGTAAGTGTCGTGAGGTCCAGGACTTACGTTTCCTGCTTCCACAAACACCGTGAGGCCGCTTCTAAGAAAAAAATGAGAAAATAGAAAAATGTAAAAATCCTTAACAAACCAGGTTCAAAGTAATCATGTTATTTCTATAAGCATTTACCTTGAATAGAGTCACCTCTGCAAGTCTGGTTTGCACAATGGAATTTAAAATGTTCATTACATAAAAGTGAATTTTCAACAGAGGCATCCTTTTAATCTAATCTGCATAACAGATCTAAAATAATAAATTTACGTATGAGTAAAATCGTCAATTTAAGTGGTGGGTGGGGGGGTGAAGGCCCACAGAAAACAGATAACAGAAACAGGAGCCACTGCCTACACACACACAGGAAAATGGGAGAAAGAAAAAAGACCAGAGGTGCAGGGCTCCAGAAACACAAACATACACGTAAAAAAGGACTAAACAAAAAACAGAATGACGCGTCAAATATAAATATAAACGTTCTTGTCTTAATTTCTCTTCTTGCCTGGCCGGACACGCTAAGTCCAATGTAAGGTCTGGCGGTCAGCCTCACATTTCTGGTCTTGGCTTATTTTTTTTTTTTTATTTTTTTATTTTTTAATTTATTTATTTATTTTTTTATTTTTTATTTTTTATTTTTTTGATCGCCCTCGCTTAAGTACAGGTGTTCCCAGTCTCACGAGCTCTAACATATGAGGTTCCGGACGTACGAGAACACGTGCTCCGCGTTCTCACATATGAATTTTCATCTTACGAGCACCTCGCAGGAACGGAACCTGCTCGTAAGTCGGGGACCACCTGTATAGAAAAAGATTGGTCCTGCCAACTAACGAAATGCGCAAAAATTCGACTAGTTCTTGAAAAACAGGCACCTCACTTAAAATTTCAAGTCATCGGCTCAGGGTGAACTAGTTCCTGTTACTGTACTCAAATTGTTTTAAAAACGACATATCAACAAACACTTATCAACACTCACGTTCTTGTTGACCTGTGTGGATGTCTGGAAATCTCCGCCAACCCGACCCTGATCGCACCATGGACAGAGGAAGCTGGCCAGAGACAAACCCAATCACTGGACTTTCTGTCATATTTACCGTGCCTCGCAGCTGCGCTCCGTTCAGAGGTCACCAGGAGTAGGTATGGGGAGAAACGGGTTTTCGGCACCATTATGATGGGGATTTTAAACCCCTGTTACCTTAATAAAAATCACACAAGATAAACAAGAGAACAGTGTTAAATCAGACAAACAACTTTGCAAAGGGGAAGGGCTTTTAATGTCTTTTGAAACTTAGTTTGGTCTCAAATACATTGTTCAGCACAATTCCGAATTGTACTGGACATGACAAGCTATTTAAACAAGAAGCAGGTGGAGTTTGACAAGCTCTGACGTCTTACAGATAAAACAAACAAGTCATGGTTCTGATCAAACAAGAACATCTAATCCAAACATTTGTCAAGGCTAGAAGACTGTCTTTTCTGTATCAAGAGAAAAGCAAACAACATGTTTGTACTATCAAATATAAGTGTTTAAAGGGAACAGAGAATATTTGATATAAGTGAGCTGGGTTATAATTATTGGGTCAGAGTAATTAGTTTTAGATGATAAATATTGAACATCTCCATCAGGTTCGCTCTCAGATGCCACTATACCAAATTTCAGCTCAATATGGGGGAAAAAATCAATGAGTTATGGATATTTTTTTTATTTAGGTCTACCTAAGGCGGCCATCTTGTATTTTTAATTTGGGTTCAGTATGTGATAGGGAACACTCTTAGCTAACCTTGCCAAATT
Organism: Garcialebias charrua; assembly: GCA_038048925.1. Lineage (NCBI taxonomy): Eukaryota > Metazoa > Chordata > Actinopteri > Cyprinodontiformes > Rivulidae > Garcialebias > Garcialebias charrua. The sequence continues at coordinate 10,057 of JBBPBX010037693.1, read as the reverse complement.
TCAGTTCAAAGTCAAAAGTCAAAGTCAAAGTCAACTTTATTGTCAGATCTGCAATATGTACAGTGCAGGACATACACAGGACCGAAATTGCGTTTCTCTCAGTCCCTCGGTGCAACAGTAAACATCTAAACATTGAAACACTGAAACATATAATAATAGACATAAGCATAAAAATAGTAAAACTAACACTGTCCTGTGTGTTTTTTTTTTTTTTTTTTTTGCATAGTGGTATAAAAAAAGAGTATAAAAAGTATAACTAAAATAAACTAAAGGTTTCTAGCATTGACATTTGCAAAGTGGCAAAGCAGCGAATGAGTCAATGTACACAGTATATGTATGAGGTAGTAGTTGATGTTGTTGTAGAGGCAAAAAGTGGCATATGCAGTAAGGCACATTGGGCATCCCTAAATAAGACCGTTCAGAGCACACTGTATATGTACCAGCAGTGGTGTAGATATTAAAGTAGTGTAAATAAATGTAAACAGTAGTAATTACATGTAAGCAGTAGTAATAAAAGTAAACAGTATTAATAAATGTAAACAGAGAATGTAAACAGTATTATGATTATAGGCAGTGATGTAATACAGACATTAGTGCAATTATGAGAAGTAGTGCAAACTGTATGAGCACATGACCGAGAGTTTAGTGAAAACCCGTTTGGTGACACAGAGTCTAGTGTTAAAAACTTTGTGTTGAGTGATAATATGTGAGAAAGTTTTAGTGTTAAGGCAGTTCAAATGGGAGGGGAGGCAGAGCAGGCAGAGTGTTTAGCATTCTGACTGCCTGATGAACAGAGCTGTCTCTCAGTCTGCTGGTTCGAGCCTGGAGACTCCTCAGTCTCCTTCCTGATGGCAGCAGTCTGAAGCAGCTGTGTAGTGGGTGTGTGGGATCACCTGCCATGCGGTGGGCTTTCCGAGTGAGGCGTTTGCTGTGTAAGTCCTGCAGTGAGGGCAAGGAGGTGCCCACGATCTTCTCAGCTGCTCTCACAATGCGCTGGAGGCTCTTGCGGCAGGATGCAGTACATGCACCAAACCACACAGTGATGCAGCTGGTCAGGACACTTTCTATGGCACCTCTGTAGAAGGTGCTCATGATGGGGGTTGAAGCTCCAGCCCTTTTCAGCTTGCGGAGAAAGTAGAGACGCTGGTGAGCCTTCTTTGCCAGTGCTGCAGTGTTCCTGCTCCAGGACAGGTCCTTTGAGACGTGCACTCCCAGGAACTTGGGATATATGTGTGAAATAGCTACGTTAAAGCCATTTAAATGTAGCTTTGGCAGCCATGTTGAATTTTTAGATTTGATTTCAGTATTTTCTCGGGTTTCCTCCCACAGACCAAAAACATGCATGTTAGGCTGATTGGTAACTCAGACTGAGATGCTGAAAGAAAAGAAAAAAAGACTGAGGAAGTCTTTCAGACGAAAGATGAAACATTTCTACTTTTTTGCTTTTTTGTTTTGTTTTTTGAATTTCCAGAGGACCAGACTTAGCTTTTTTAGATAATCAAATAACATTTATATTGCTGAGCTTAAGCAACACTGATTCATACGAGGGTTGGAAATTAAACTGTATATTTTGGGGTTTAATTTTAAGGTAATAAAGCTTTTAATTATTTTATTCCTCCTCCCACAGTTCAAACACTTGAATGTTAGGTTTTGAGACGCAGAGCCTCAAAGTTCAGGCCTGCTTTGTTATGGACATATGCGAACTCAGTGGTATTTTTGCCTGGTCACGTTCAAACACACACACAAGCACACACACTCACACACACTCACACATACACATACACACACAGAGTGCTTAATATTTTCTAGTTCATTTTCACCCTTGAGAAATTGACAGATAAATGGATACACATAAAATATGGGCATTTTAAAAGGCAATCCAAGCCGTTATTAACAACAACATTTAACAAAATGTCTTGGATGAGTCGTGATGAGAGCTGGAATCATCTTACAGTGACTGCCCAACAGGTTTGAGATGGAGTCTTAGAGTTAAATTATGAAAATGCAGATTAAAATTGTTGATTTTGTTTCAAAAGAGAAATTTTCACTTCACTTGTGCCTTTTCCTGGAAAAAATACTGATTAAACAAAGATTATCTTACAGGATTATTAAATTGATGTGACTTGTATGTCTTGAACAATATTAACCCTTCACAGGTCTCTGGAGCAGACCGGACTGAAAAAACGACTGTGAATGTCTTTTAGAACTGTTAAATATAATGCCATTAGTACTAGAGCATGGATAGATGGCTGTATATAGACCCCCACCCCCCATTTTCTTTTTACAGGAGATCCCAGATGGAGATTGAGAACCTAAGCTGGGCAGATGGAACAACCAGTGAGGTGTCTGAGTTTAATTAGATCATTTAAAGAGTCATGCCTTAATCCTCTTATCTAAAGGTAAAATTGATGGTGATGAGCGGCTGAGGTCAGGTGAGAGGTGTGCTGCATGTTACATGGCAGGATACAGGTAAACCAAACAAATACGATTAAATTAAGGTAAGACAAGCCAATATATTAAATCAAACATAAAAATATTGTTCATATTAACCTCTGCCTGTTGATTCAAATAATTTTTACAAGTGCTAACATTTATTTACCTTTTAACCACAGAATATATTAAAACAAAAGTAATTTACAAAAAAACAAAGCTAAATAAAAATAGACATCAACTCAAACAACAGTTTCTATAGATACACATTATGCTTTTCCATATTCCTTCAGAAAACTCACGTTTATCATTCTCTTGAATATGTACACAGATCTGGCAATTTTAACATCATCCTTCAGACCATTCCACAATCCTATTCCCTGAATAATAGTAGAATTCTCACTCTCCCTTTTTACAAAATTTACTGGGACATTAGAAGGTAGTATGTTTTTGTGAGCTTTATACAAAAACTGTAAATTATTATAATCAACCAAGTCATAAAATGTCAATATCTTTAGATGATGAAACAATGTATTCTTTTCTAGTGATAATTCTTACAATTCTTTTCTATAAAATAACAATAGGATTTGTAATTGTTTTACATGTTTTACCCCAGTCTTCAATACAGTAAATTAAGTGTGGGACGATTATTACATTATACAAAATAAACAGTGCTTTATCATTGAATAACTCCCTTACTTTTTCCTTTCTTCTGGTAGCTAGCCCTCTAATACCATATTTTAGCTTTTCAAAAAGAATATTGTGGTCAATAATATCATATGCTTTCTTTAAATCAACATAAATACCAACACATTCTGTTTATCGATAAATTGATCCAATCTAATCACAAATAACTTTTCTACAATCTTCAAAAACTGGAGCAACAAGGATTTTGGTCTGTGATTGTTAAACACACGTTTCTCAACATTTTTTTTAAGAGGAATTACCTTGGCTATTTTCATATTATCTGGAAGTGGTGCCGCAGAGGATAAAGACGGTGGGCTTGTGTAAGAACTAAGAGGAGGGCAATATTAATACTGACCTCTTTATCCTTAATTAATCTACTTATTCAGATTGAATAGTAAATTCACGGATTCTGTTCTTTTTCAGTTTACCCAATATTTCTGTGATCTTTATGATGGATAAATACACAAAGCCATTAAGTGACAAAGACGTTAACTTAGTTTGATATGTCAAAGAGACACTATCATTTATTTAAAATAAATCAACTAAATTAACACCATTACACTTGATTGACATGATTTCACTTTCTTTCAAATTAATACGTCAGCACACTTGAATCATAACACAACAGACATAAATATTGGATGTTAACATATTTAGTCTGTGGGCTCTTCAGCTTAAAATAGTTTCCAGCTTAGATAGAGAGGGAAAGATTTAGGAGGAGAAAAATGGAGGAAGAAAAGTTAAGAGTCAGGGAGTTATCTTGATGTGTTTTAACCAGAAACATGGCAGTTCTCCGGCCGATTAAAGCTACACGTTGGTACCCTTGGCAAAGCATTTGACGACTTGTTACCTCGTGAAGATGGTCAGTCTCCCTCGGTCCAGTTTGGTCAGTTCGTTTACCATTCTCAGCGTCTCCAGACGTGCGCCTTGACTCGAACCGAAAGTAACGGCAGCTCCTGGTGGTGTTTCCAAGATAAGACGTTCCTTAAAGGAATGTCAATAAAAGAGAGCTTTTCACGGCTTGAAATAGATTTATAACAGGCATGTTATAAATCTTTTAACTGAATGACGTGTCCTTAGCGTGTGACTAGACGATCATCAGTTCTTTGGAGAAGACCATAGTTTGAGGCTTACTCCAGCAGACTTCCAGGAAAACAGGAAGTCAGAGCTCTTTTAAGGCTAACTTGACCTAGAAAGACGTAGCTCTTTCTGATTCAGTCTGTTAAGCCAGGAGCCACTGAGAGGAGGCATAAGTTAGATTAAAAATGTCAGAAAGGATAAGAAAGTTAGTTTAAGATGCCAGTCTCATGATACAGCAGATTTAGAACTTTCTTAACTCATTACCAACACTGTTGTATGAATAAACAAACGTCATCAGAGCATAACATATGGGACCTATTAATGATAATAGCTTGATTATTAAATAGGACAAAAACAAAAGTCTTTGGGTGTCTAGATTGTCCTGAGCTCAAGCTAAAATGAATGAGATAAAGTGTTCCTTTTATCTTCACATGCAAGTTCGAGAGGAGAGGAGAAATCCTCCATGTACAACATTTTGAATTAAGCAGAGTATTTGATTTATCTGACATTAAAATGTACTGATGCTCTTACAAATAAAATTATTCATTTGATAACATTTGAATTAACAAAATTAAAAGAAGTCTCTGTGACCCGAGATTGCACCTTTGACACAGCAGTGAAACACAGTTTAACTCTCACAGAATAACACAGCTTAAAAGCACACATCATGAAAATGACAAAAGTTATTCTTTTGATCACATCAGCCTAAAATCAAAGATAGAAATAGTCTCTTATTGGTGACTATGTTATCAGATTATAGCTAAATGAATAATTTTGTAGTAAATGTCTTGCTTTACTGAGAGGTCAGTAAAGGTCATCACTGGACAGTTCAAAAACCTTAATTTGACCCTGGGTAGGTCCACTACATCTCCCCCCTTTTGGAAGCCATCGCCAGTCCTTGGGGATGGGGTCCAACACGAAAGGAAACCTTGAACTGTCTTTGATCTTGAAGTAATCCAGCAAGTGGAAAAGAAAAATCAAAAATTATAATCCCATAAAGTTTTTGGAAATTCCATACTGTTCGGAGGTAATCCCATTGCGGTAAGCTTTTAATCCCTTGGAAAACTGAGTCTGTTAACTCTTGGAAAACAAAGTCTGTGATCCTTTGGAAAGCAAAGTCTTATAATCCACAGCGGTAATTCCACAGCAGTAAATCCACAACGATTAGTTTTGTTGATTGATCAGCAACAATTGTTTTCATAATCAGCATGTAGAGGGGATCCCTCGATTGACGCAGAGGAGGCGACCCTTGGATGAAGGTTGAAGACCAACGTTGAAGTAGCATGTCCCCACATCGAAGGTTGAAGGCTGGTTGGTTTCCAGTCCGTGCCACTCTGGTTCTATGTGTCATGCATTTATGTGGTTTTTAAGGTGGGCTTATGATTGGGATTTTACATTAAGCCTTACCTATATGCACCTGGTATGTAAGCTATCATGGTTTAGATCAGCTACAATTACCAATTAAGGGGTGGATCAAATCTATAAATTAGGTATAGGGATCTGTACCTATAGAATTTTAGAGGGCTTCTGTAACGAAGGCCTCTAATTCCAAACTATTCCTCCATTCATTACTTAGTTTAGGTTAAACTAAAATAAAAATGAAATATAGTTTGATCTAAATGTCTGTTGTCTTTTAGACGAACGACGTAGGATTTGGTATTCCTAATAAATTTTGAAGTCTATGGCGAGACTCATCAAAATGAATAGATAATCTAGAATAGAAACGATCGAATCGGTTCAATTTAGAAATTGTGAGACCAGTGTAGTTTATTGTACCTTGAGTAGCTTTAAACTACATTGACTCTTCGACGATTGAGATTTAACAAAACGAACTGCATGTTGGCATAGTTAAATCCATATCATTCATTAACCAATGTTAATACAAAACCTTTTTGGCTGGGAGTGTTCAGAACCAAACAAAATCTCAACTAATGACAACAGTAATGACTAAACAACACGGAAACAACGTTTCACTGCTTCGACACACTCTTGTCGTCAGATTCCAAAGTGCAACACACAAGAAAACAGGTCTCAACTTTATGACCGAGGTCAAATTAAATCTCGTGGATTTAAACGGTTGTTAAGATTAGTTTTTTGTTGTGGGTTTTAGGCTTAGCGTTTCTAAGTTCAAATTGGACAATGCGACTTATAGGGTGGGAAATACGGTAGTTTAAACCTGATTAGTTTATTTACTAACTTGTGTTTGGACGACCTTATTATCCCATGAAGTCGGTGTGTTTGTGAGATCTTTGTCTTTTGTGGAGTCATTGAACGCCTTGTAAGGTTTGATCTGATTTCGATGTACCCATTTAGCAATTGGCTCTTTGCGGCCTTTGCTGATTTTGATTTCGTAGACGACTGAGGACACTTTGTCTGTTATCAGATGAGGTCCAGTCCACCTGGGCATTAGTTTGCGGGCGAGAGTTCCGGTCTCGGACCCTCCTTTCCCGGTTGCTGGGGCGAACGTATAGTACCAGACTCTGTCTCCCACTTGGAGTTCATTGTGAGAGGCCTTCTGGTCGTAGTACGCCTTGCGTCCTTCAGCGGATTTTTCCAGGTTTTTCTGGGCGAAAGCAAAAGTGTTTCTGAGGTGTACATTCAAATCTTTCATGTATTGTTGTGTGGTGTAGGCTGTCGCCATGGCGGCGTCGCCTGGTTGGTACAACAGGTGTAGAGGGAGAGTCATTTGTCGACCGGTCATCATCTCGAAGGGAGAGATGCCAGTTGATGTGTGTGGAGTGGCTCTTATGGCCATGAGGACCAGAGGGAGTTTCACGTCCCAGTCCTTGTGGTTTGCAGCCACGTATTTCTTCAAAATACTCACCACAGTTCTGTTTGCTCTTTCTACTTGGCCTGAAGCCTGTGGGTGGTAGCCGACATGAAAGTTGGCCTTGACGCCTAGCGTCTTCCACAGTTCTTTCATCACTTCACCTGTGAAGTGTGTACCTTGGTCTGAGTTCACCCTAAGGGGAAGTCCAAACCTTGAGAATATATGATTCATTAACAACATAGCAGTGGTTTGTGCTGTGTCGTTAGGAGCTGGTAGGCATTCTACCCATTTGGTGAATGCACAGGTTACCGTGAGAAAATATTTATTTCCTCTAGAGCTCTTAGTGAGTGGTCCAACCCAGTCGATCTGGAGGTCAGACCATGGGAATGCAATGCCTCTGCTTTGCAGTGGTGCTCTGTGAAGTGGTCTGGTTGGCTGAAACTGGCCACAGACCACGCACCCTTCAATGTAGTCCTTGACATCCTTTTTCATTCCAGGCCAATAGGCAATTTGTTTTAATGCCGTCAGCGTGGCTTTATCTCCTTTGTGTCCTGCGGACGGGAGATCATGGGCATGAACTAACATCACCCCCCTTTGGTCATGGGGAACCACGAACACAGGTGAGGACGTTGGTCCATGAGCGAAAGTTAAGATGCCCTTGATTAGTTTTAGCTGTTTGCGCAGCTGATAGAGGACCTTAAGGTCTGGATCGGAATCCATGTCGTCTTTAGACGGACTATTTTTGTTCGGATCGGTCAGGTACAGTATCATGGAGTTGATAGCAGGATCCGACTTTTGTAGTTGGATGATGTCTGGGTCAGTCAGTGCGGGTCGTACAGAGACTGCGTTGTCAGCAGGTCTGGTTGCGGCCTGTGCACGTGTGACTGCCATAACCCTGACTGAAGGTTGTATTGACAGAGTCTTGATTAACCAGGAGGGGTCGAAGGACCATAGAGGACCTTCGTCGGCTCCTTCTTTGGCTAAGGAATCTGCAATGTCATTGTAATGCTTGTCATCGCCTGGGACTCTAGAATGCCCCGGAACTTTCTTCCAGTAGATCTGTAAGTCATGTGATGTCACCAAGTGATCACACGCTATGAAAAGCTCTTTGTGTTTGACCACTTTTCTGTCGCTTGTTAGGAAACCGTTCTGTTTCCACACAGCGAGGTGACAAGCGAAACTCAAACGAGCATAGTTAGAGTCAGTGCAGATGACTAGCGTCTTGATGGAGCGTTCTACTACCATCTGGAGAGCTATTAGGATTCCTGCAATCTCAGCGTACTGAGAAGTCTGAGAGCCTAATTTGTAGCTGAAAGTTATCTGTTCATGGTCTTGGAGGAGAACTCCTCCAACACCTGCTCTGCAGATTTTGTCGCGGAGGAATGAAGATCCATCCACGTACAATGTTGTCATATCTTTGCAGATATTGTCATCAAAGAAGTGGTGATTCGGGTCTTCAGTTACTGGGGGTTTTACCTCAACCGGCGGCTGGGTGGCTGGTACATCTTGTGTACACTTCTGGCAGATTGCCAAGTCCGTCCCCAGATGTGACTTCTTGTTTTGACCATAACGTATGTCTAGGTTAAAACTTTGAAGCGCCATGAGCCACGTTGCAACACGTGAGTTTGTCACCACACCATCTCTGATGCGTTCACTGTTAAGAAAGGTCACTGGCTGGTGTTGTGTTTCCACAATGATTTTCTGTCCACCAATGTAGCTGGAGAAATGTTTAACTGCCCACACTGTGGTCAGTAAAGCTTTCTCACAGTCTGAGAATCTCAACTCGGGGCCTGCCATCGTTTTGCTGGCATAGGCTACTACACGTTTGTCTCTGTCGTGTATCTGGTACAGACCTGCACTTATGCAATGAGCTGAGAAGCCCACTTCCAAGTAAAACTCTTTGTTGTAGTCTGGGTAGACTAAACAAGGGGCTGACTTGATCCTGTTTATAAGAGCGTCCATTGCCTGTTGCTGTTTGTCAGTCCAAACAAATGGTACGTCTTTTTTAAGGAGTTCAGTCAGTGGTTTCGCAAGGTCCGCATAGTTTTCGATGAATTGGTTCGAGTAGTTACACACGCCCAGAAAACTTTGTAGTTCTTTGAGATTGGTGGGGACTTTGAGATTGTCGAGGCCTTGGGTGCGAGTCAGCTGTGGTTGTACTCCGTCAGGACCTACAAGTAGGCCAACGTAGTCCACTTTGGTTCTGCACCATTGGCATTTTGACAGTGATATTTTAGCACCAGCAGTTGTCAGCTGATTCAGAACGTGGTCGATCTCAGCCAAATGTGAGTCCAGTGTTGGCTGTCTCAAAAGGACATCGTCCACGTAGATCAGTGTCCCACGCTCGTGGGCGTCTGGACATGCTTTGTTCAAGAAGATGTTGAACTCTGCAGGTGAGTTAGCGTAGCCAAAGGGACACCTGTTAAAGGTGTACTGACGGCCACCAAAAGTGAAAGCTAGTTTGTACTGGTCCTCGGCGCGCACAGGGATGGTCCAAAAACCAGAGGCGACGTCGAGAGTCGAGAAGTACTTACCATTGGTGACCTTGGGCAGTTCCTGTTGGAGTTGCGTCATAGGCCATCTGGATAAGGGAACTTGTTTGTTTAGCTTTCGGTAGTCTATAGTGAGTCTCCACTTACCATTAGGTTTTAACACCGGCCATAAAGGCGCAGAGTAAGTGCTGTTACAGTATCGGATGATACCTTTTTCTAACAGGTCATTAATGATTTCTCTGACAGGTTGATGTGCTGCCAGAGGAATCTTGTACTGTCTGACAAATGCAGGGGGAGCATTAGGCGGGGTTGGGATGCTCACTGTGTGGAGCGTGGTCAACCCACAATCCATCGAGTCAGTTGAGAATGATTTCTCATATTTTAGAAGAACTTTGCGAAGTTTGTCCCTTTCTTCATCAGTTTTCAGGGCGTCGGCTTGGGCGACCACCTGGTCAATCTGTGAAGCAACTGAGAGGGGTTCTTGTTCTTTGGGGAGCTCCAGTGAGTCCCCTTCAGTGTCGTAAAACCTGTCAACAGGTAGTGCACTGTAAGTTTGGGGGCATAGACTGTCTCCTTTGTTGAAACCGAACCTGCGGAC
>JBBPBX010037692.1:0-30791 GCA_038048925.1 Garcialebias charrua | reverse complement strand
AAATGTAAACTTTTTTTCAGCTACTTTCAAATGCTTTTTCAGCTGTTTTGTACTCCTTTCTGCTTCTTCTGCTAACTATAACATTTTGTGCTTCTACTAAATTATTTCTGCTAATTTCAGCTTATGTTCATTTTGGCTAATTTATGCAAGTTTCATATTTTTCTGCTACTTCAGCTACTATTTAGCTGTTTTATGCTAATTTTAGCTTCTTCTTTTTTTGGCTAATTCCATATTTTTGGCACTCATTTAAACTTTTTAAGTCTAAATCAACAAAAATGTGTTCACTCTACTTCCTTCTAGTAATTTAAGCTTCTTTCTGCTTTTTTAGCTACTTTTCAGCTTGTTTGTTTTTGGTGCTCATTTCTGCTTCTTTCAGCACAATTGGGCAAATAGTAGTAAGTAAGTAAAGTTTAACAAACATGTTCTTTCTGCTTTCTTCTGCTAATTTAAGCCTGGTCTACCTTTTTAGCTAATTGCAGCTGTTTTCAGATAAATTCATGTTTTTCATGTTAATTTCTGCTACTTTCAGTCTAATTAGCTTATTTATGCTGATTTAAGCTTGTTAGGATCCTTTCAGCTTTTTCTGCTCTTTCAGATACCAGTTAAATCTTATGAATTTCACATTTTTGGAGCTCATTTCAGCTCTAATTAGCTTATTTATGCTGATTTAAGCTTGTTAGGATCCTTTCAGCTTTTTCTGCTCTTTCAGATACCAGTTAAATCTTATGAATTTCACATTTTTGGAGCTCATTTCAGCTCCTTCCACTTCCTTCTGGTAATTTAAGCTTTTTTTAGCCTGATCAGCTACTTTTCAGCAATTATTTGCTAATTTCAGCCTTTTTTAAAGCTAATTCCCTAATTTTTGTGCTCATTTCGGCATAGCAAATGTGTTCTTTCTGCTTTCGTCTTCTAATTTAGGTTTGTTCGTCCATTTCAGCTACTTTTCAGAATATTTTTAACTAATTTCAGCTGTTTCTCAGCAAGTTCTTGAGCAATAAGCATTCACACAGCATTTTTGCAGGGTGCAATTTCTCTAGTTTGTTTAGATTTAGAGAAGTTTGCACAGAAGTTTGGAGCGACCGTGACCAGAAAAGCTTTAAGAATAAGAATTGTCATTTAGTTTCTTCATAAAGCCTGACATCTATATTTCTACTTGTAAATAAATAAATAAATAAACAAATAAATAAAGCATTGGTCTTTTTTCAAGTCATCACCTTCACATCAAAACCTCATCATGAATATATTAATTACAGCGTTGTAAAATATCAGAACCTGCAGAGACAGAGTCATCAAATGTTTCCAACATGAACCCTCATCCTGAGCTCCTCATCTCCATCCTCTAAGTCTGACTACAGAAAAGCGTTTTGAGGACATCTAGTGGTGAAAATGGGAATAACAGCAGTGGCTCCAGTTAAACCAGGGGTCTGCAAACTTTATGATGAAAAGAGCCATTTCTTTCTCTTTGCACTCTAAATAAAATGTCTATGGAGCCGCAAAACCTGCTAAAACTGTGATAATCAACTGGTGGCCCATGGGCCACTTCAAGCTTGTTGGAGGGGCTTTGATATTATGAAGCTAAAATATCAAACTATTATTAATATTTTTATTTTAGGACAAAAGAAAATACTGGATTTATGTAAAGAAGAAAAACAAAAAGATTTTGTAACCAATTTTATAAAAATTAAAACAAATGTTATGAGTGCTCTTTTTGATTGTGGAAACATTTCATAAAGTATCCTATTATGAAAGAATAAAGCATAAAGTTAAAAATTAGCCCAGTTAGTGGATTGAATTTTAAAATGAAAATAAATACTTCAGTTTGCTTTGATTTGTTTCTTTTATTGTGTGAATGCTTATGAAGCATTCACACTATTGTGATCCTTTTTACTTCCGTACGTTTTTCAGCATCTTCCTCGTTCCACAGTTTTTGTGCTATTTCAACAAATCATAAATCAAAACGTTCAGCTCTTTCAGGACAATCCTACTATGACTTTTGGTATTGGTGCAACTTTAGCTTTTTAAAATATTTAGCCTCTTCTGTCATTTTTTCCTCATATAAAATGAATTGAGCTCATTTTATATCCTTCAGCTCTTTAGATCTATTTACAACCTTTTACTGCTCCTTTCACATTTTGTTCTGCTTCAGCTTCCTTCAGCTTCTTTGGGCAAATAAAAAAAAAATCAGCTACTTTCAGCTAATTATGCTCTTTTCAGATTATTTCTGCCAACCACAACATTGTTGCGCTTCTTCTATTTTCTTCCTACTAATTTCTGCTTATTATGCTCCTTTTAGTTTATTTATGGAAGTTTCAACTATTTTTGCTATTTCAGCTACTATACAGTAGCTGTATTTACGGTATGCTAATTTTAGCCTTTTCAGCTATAGCCACTTTTTTTGCACTCCTTTAAACTTTTTCAACCTAATTCAACAAAAATGTGCTCCCTTCACTTCCTTCTGGTAATTTAAGCTTCTTTCTAATTTTTTTAGCTACTTTCCCAGTTTTTTCCCGCCTGATTTCAGCTTTTTTCAGATAATTTCTACTTTTGTGCTCGTTTCTGCTTCTTTCAGCAAACATGTTCTTTCTTCAGCTAATTTAAGCTTGTTCTACCTTTTCAGCTACTTTTTTTAGGTAATTTCAGCTGTTTTCAGATACATTCAGATAAAAATGTGACATAAACACGTTGATGAATCTGCTGTTTTTTGCAGAGGTGTTGTTTTGTTATTAGCTATACACTTATCACCTACTGCCATGAAAGATGGGTAATTATCTGTAAGTTAGCAAATTACTCCATGAACCAGCCAACATATTATAAATTTGAAACTTTCAGCAAGTAAAATTTAACATTCGCCGACAATCGATTGTCATTAAATACCAGAAACAACACTTTGTCCGTCTGACCCACTAACATAAAGTTTGATTAATCCTTTAGAAAATACTAAAATTAGGAGCTTCTGGAACAGCCCCCTCTATACGTCATATTCATTAATTCAGAGCTGGACGAGGCTAAACTCAAACTCCATACGTTCCCTGTTAACAGAATATATGACACGGTTAAAACCGGCTGCGCTCCATCCTGTTAACAGAATATATGACACGGTTAAAACCGGCTGCGCTCATAAATTCAGGGCTACTTTGTGGACTCGGTGAGTCTCCTCCAGTCAGGGGTGATGGCTGCAGTAAATTCAGGTGGAATAAAGTGGTCCCAACCCCGCTGCAAAACAGCAGAAACCAACTCTCCGGCTCTTTTTCTCTCTCGCAAATATATAAACTGCACCTTGTTATGAAAATAAATTATCAAGTGGAAACATTTTCCAGTGAGCTGGAGGGATGGAAAAAGTGTTCCACCTGGAGAAACAGCATTTTAATGTTGAGTGCAAAGTGATATCTGCTGAAGAAGCTAAAACTGAGCTGTAAAACAACAACACCAACTAAAAACTAAAAGTAGCAGACTGGATAGGAACAAAAAGCAGCAAACAGTAGCTAAAATGAGCAAATAACATGCCAAAATAAAATAAAAAGTATGCAAAATGGTGGGTAAAATTAGCAACAATAAAAAAAAGCTAATTTAAATAAAGCATACAAAAAATAGCAAAACAGTAGATAAAATGAGCAAAAAACATGCTGAAATTAGCAAAACATACAAAGTATCAAATCAGTAGCTAAAATGAGCAAATAATCATACTAAACTGAAAAAAAGCATACAAAAATGTGCTAAACACTAGGAAAAATTAGCAAAAACACGTGGAAATTAGCAAAACACATAAAAAAGAGCTAAATAGTAGCTAAATTTATCAAATAAACATGCTAAAATAAAAATAAAAAGTATGTAAAAAGTTTCTAAACAGTGGGTAAAATGAGCAAAAAACATGCTGAAATGAGCAAAATGTAAAAAGTATCAAAGCAATAGCTAAAATTAGCACATAATCCTGCTAAACTGGAAAAAAAAACGTAAAATTTAATAAACCCTATGTAAAATGAGTGAAAAGAATGGTGAAATGAGCAAAACATGCAAAAAAAATAGCTAAACAGTAGCTAAAATTAGCAAATAATCATGCTAAACTGAAAAAAATTATCATAAAATAAGCAAAGCACTAGGTAAAATGAAAAAGACCGTGAATTAAAACATGTAAAAAAATAGCTAAACAGTAGCTAAAATTATCAAATAAACATGTTGACATGAGCAGAACATGTAAAAAGTAACAAAACAGTAGCTAAATTGGCAAATAAACATGCTAAAATGAAAAAAGCATACACAAATGAGCAAAACACTAGGTAAAATGAAAATAACTACAAAAAGGAAAATAAGCAATGCTAATGCTGACAAAAATACACCCCTTTACAACCAAGTTTCACCTCAATCAAAAGAAGTACAAAGAGCTTTAAACTGTCCTGTAGGACTGGATTTATCATTAATATTGATTTAATTATTATTATTTGGTGTCTGTGGATAAACTCCTACCATCATACGTCTACAGTCATAAAACCCTTCTACTTATGGTCCGTATATAATTAAAGCATTTTACGAGCTCAGGGGCCATTAAGTCAAACATTATCATATCTTTATGGCCAGTTTTTCTTGCTTGAGATGATTATTGTCTGCAGCAACTTATTTTCTAACTGAAAACACGTTGTGGATAAAAAGAAAAGGCCGACAAAGGTCTTTAGAAATGCCATGGGAAGAAGACTTAAAGTCAACAGCGAGCTGAAAACGTGTTCGGCAGCTTCTCTGTGAGAACATTTATTTGAGTTAATCCGAGCGCTGAGGGAAATGATCCGTCTCTGACTGAGTGCAGCTGCAGCAGCTCCTGTAGAGGGCAGCGTGTTCCTGGGATAAAATGGAGCCAAGCTCCAACAAACAAAACACACAGAATAAAAAATAAATAAAAACAAAGCAAAGAAAAAAGGAGGAGAGTAAGCTGTAAAAATGTCCAGGCAGGGGTTTATCCCAGACTGCTGATACATGTGGAACAAACATGGATTGGGGGTTTCAGAATTAAACCTGACTGTAAGAAACTGCCTTCACTTCCTGCCTGCTAGGCCAAATTTATTAGCTTCAAGTGAGGCTTCCTTAAACCACGGGTGTCCAAAGGGCGGTCCGAGGGCCATTTGCAGACCTTGGAGTGATTTAGTGCGGCCCATAACTGCAGTTTAATGCCACGTCCTGACCAATCAGCTTTTCAACGGCAAAAAGGCTCGTCACGCACGCAAGTGGACGCACTGGACCCAGTGGTGTCCTGACCAGAACGAGAAGCTGCGGCGGTGTGGCGGTGGGGGGGAGCTTACCAGTACACCGAGTTCCTCACTGCACTCCGCCAGGCGAGGACCATGTCTCTGTAGAGCAGACTTGACTGGTTGTGAAGGAGTTGTCGCGAACACACAGCTACAATGAGTTTCTCTTCCATAGTACATGACTCCGCGGGTTTTTTCCTGTGTCCCATAAACAATACGTCACATAGTTGCGCAATACCCCCGTCCCCTCGTTTCCGCGTCACATAGGGACTCTCCCCCTCTCTTCTCCCCCCGACTCTCCATGATCAAGGGAGAGTTGAACGGCGTTTGAACGGCGAAAACTTCAGCAATGATCAACGCTGCTTTGGAGGCTGATGCCTGTTACCCACTGCCCCCTTTGTCGAGCGGCCGAAGCGGCCGGATAACACCGGTTTACATTCAAAGTCTATGGAGGAGACGCGTCGAGTCACGGCGAACAAGGAAGCGGCGCGATTCAAGTGATCGAAGCGGCGCGGTGGCAGCCTGCACACGCACGCGCGCGTCGCCGTCGAGCCGCCGACGTCCCAAATGTTGATCTCTGGCGGCTCGACGCATCCGGCAAACAGTCGGGAGAGCCTCGCTATCTGATTACACAACCACAACGGGACTTTTTTCGGACTTTTTAAACTCACCGGATCGAGCCTCCAGGAATTGGAACCAAACTCCGGTAAGAAACGTGGCATTTTTACAGTTGCTGCTGACAGGCTGCTGTCCTCTCCAGTGTAGATCACCCCAAACATAAAAAAAAGTTTTAATCTCATCGAAGACCGTCGGAGGTGCAGTTAAAACAACAACTGAACCCGGAAAACAAGCCAGAGACCCCTCCCTCTGCTACCCCCTAGTGTACGTCATCAGACGGTGTTCAGTGGTTCAGTGGGACCGTGACCAGCGGCCAAAAGGGGACGGCAGGCGCGTTTCGAGTTGTGCAGTGGGTAACCGGCATGAAGCGGGTTCACGTGCACGGAAAACGCTTTCCAGCACGCTCAACACGCACGTGACGTGACGCCCGACGCCAAGACGCGGTGGAGGCGCATCCCCCATTGACTTTGCATGTAAACTGGACGCTCCTGCAGTTGAAAACGCGTTTGGTCAGGACGTGGCATTAGAATGGTATCATTTTGTCCAGCAGGCTTAAGAGGTCGATGCAGACTTTCTGCAAATTACAAATCCTTTTTTATAAAAATGTTTAGGTTTAACAGCAAAACGGACAATAAACAATCTTATCAAAATGAGCGATATTTAACAAAATACAACCTTTTTATTTTCACTTCATGGAAAATCTTTACTGATTTCTACCAGAATGGAGACTTTTGGATAATGATTCATAAAACTTGGCTAAATGTTGGTTAATAAAATAATCAAGAGGGACATTAGACATTTTGAATTAATATAACGTGGTATCATCTACTGTACATACGAGTTGATCCACTTTATCAAACCTTCTATGAATCTGTTGTAGCGACTGACAGCTGGACGATTTTTCAGAACTTTGATCAGCCTTTTGGGCTGTCCATGGTCCAAAAGGCTGATCGACCCCCTTTTAAAAGGACACTTATCGTATTTTTCGGACTATAAGTCACACTTTTTTTCATAGTTTGGTCAGTCTTGTGTCGTATAGTCCAAAGCAATTTATTGGTATATACATTTTTTTCCCTATTCATGATGCAATTTTTGACAGATGCATTAAATGTTCATTCGTACATATTGAATTGATAAAGCTCCCCGGATGGGAAGCGAAACGTCTTCCGTTACAAATAAAGTCCAGTTGTTTCTATGGCTACGTTCACACTGCAGGCAAATCCGACCCAAATCCGATTTTTTTTTTTTGCTCCATCTGTCTCATATCCGATTTTTTATCACAGTCTGAATGCGACAAATCCGATTTTTTCAAATCCGACCCAGGCCGTTTCAGTATGTGGTTTTAAATCGGATATACAGGTAATCCCCGACTTACGAGCGCTCTTACCTATGAGGTTCCGGACTTACGAGCTGGCGAACGAGCAGTAAATTTGTAAAGAACATACAAAAAATACAGCACTTTTATGTTTTTTTAGATGAAAGTGTGTTAGCTAACCGTTTGGAAACAAGTTTCTGAGCATGTTTATGAACTAGTATGAACATTTGTGATGAAAAACGAGTGTTCGTTGTAGCGATAGCATACTTTTTCCGACTTACGACCGAAAATCCGGACTTACGAGAACACGTGTTTCAGGTTCCGACGTACGAGATTTCGTGTTACGAGACAGTTGTAGGAACGGAACTCGCTCGTAAGTTGGGGACTACCTGTATATCTGATGTTTTCAAAGCGACTGCAGTGTGAACGCTCATGTGACTTACATCTGACTTTTGCATCACCTATGTGAGACCAATGTCACAGTTCTGGCTCCTACTCCGCATCCACACACCCCTCTGAACAGAGGTAGCAGCCACAGCTCCAAAAATCG
Source organism: Garcialebias charrua (assembly GCA_038048925.1). Classification (NCBI taxonomy): domain Eukaryota; kingdom Metazoa; phylum Chordata; class Actinopteri; order Cyprinodontiformes; family Rivulidae; genus Garcialebias; species Garcialebias charrua. Next base: position 23,077 of record JBBPBX010037692.1, on the reverse strand, counting down.
CCATCACTAAAAATTTCGCTCGCTTTCTTCCCAGTTTTCTTTTGCCTTTAATCATTTGGATGTTTAGTTTTCCCCAATTGGACAACAGCTTCAAAATTACCAAACACACACTGAAAACTGTCGCGTCCATGTTTACTTCCGCAAACACAGGGTGCTGCGTGTCACGTCACGTTCTGAGACACGTTTTCTTCTGCGCGTGCGGGTTGCTTCTGCAATGTAGATCGTTCACACTGGAGTCTGATGCAGGTCGCATTTAAAATGTAGTGTGAACGTTCACACCAAAAGATTGGATTTTCTTTTTTTTATCGGAATTGAGCATTAAGACCTGCAGTGTGAACGTAGCCTATATTGAACGCCTTTTTTGATTCATACTGACATGAACCAAAGAGTAAACATTACCATTTGCAGCCGAGAGAGAGCCCTCAAGGCGTTTTGACAACTATATGTTGTTCCTCTTTTGCTAACACGCCCCCCTCCATCTTCCTCCGGATTTGGCGGAGTTGTTCAGAAGCGGCACCTAGGATGGTAACTTTCTTGTCAGACTCATTGGCTTGTTATTTTAATTACGGTAAGCCTGTTCGGGATCCCAAGTCAACCCATCCTCATTCCCTACTCGTCATATGTGTGACGCTTGGGCACAGAGTTCCTTCCGCGTCGTGTAATTGACGCGGAGGGTCACCCGTTTCATCATTATTTGGTGTGCAGGGAAATGGTAAGTTGTGATTGTGTCTTCGTTTTTTTTTTTTTTTTTTTGTTATGAAGAGGAATGATTTTACTGGCAAAAATTAAACACTAAGCCTAACCTTATAACTAACCCTAAACTTAACCATTCCCCTTTTGTTTAACACTAAGCCTAACCTTATAACTAACCCTAAACTTAACCATTCCCCTTTTATTTAACACTAAGCCTAACCTTATAACTAACCCTAAACTTAACCATTCCCCTTTTATTTAACACTAAGCCTAACCTTATAACTAACCCTAAACTTAACCATTCCCCTTTTATTTAACACTAAGCCTAACCTTATAACTAACCCTAAACTTAACCATTCCCCTTTTATTTAACACTAAGCCTAACTAACTAACTAATTAACCTTATAACTAACCCTAAACTTAACCATTCCCCTTTTATTTAACACTAAGCCTAACTAACTAACTAACTAACTAACTAACTAACTAACTAACACTAATGAGAGCACCCTGCACACCAAATAGTGACGAGAAGGGCCGACCCGACGCATCAAGTATGTGACGCGGAGGGACAAGCGTCAATATATGACGAGTAGGGAATGAGGACATGTTGCCCAAGTATGTTCTATGTGAATGCACCGCGCACTTAACATGCAACAGTCAGGAGCGCAAGTCCACGGGGGCGGGCACACAACCTGTGTGTCTTTGCTGTGACAGGCACAGAAAAGGAAGGGGGCTGGGGGCGGGGGGTGTCTTTCCCCATTGCTACAGTGCAGCTTCAGTGAGACCTGAGTGAGACCGGGCAAAAGCAGCTTGTTCATTTAGAATAAACAAGTGCGACCTGAACCAAGCCTTTAGTCCAGTCCCTCAGCGACCACTAAGCTGGCCAGGCCAGCCCCTGTGTGTTACTGTTATTTCAGATTGAATGTCTGTTCTCGCACTTTGTGAAATACACTTCTAAATAAATGTGACTTATACTCCGAAGCGACTTATATGTTGTTGTTTTTTTCTCTTCATGAGGCATTATTGGACTGATACGACCTATACTCCAGAGCGACGTATAATCTGGAAAATGCGGTACTCAAATTATTAGGGATGCACAATATTATCAGCATGGTATCGGTATCGGACGATATTAGCGTTAAAGTTCAATATCGAACATCGGCCATTCCATCAAAATAACTCACGGATATAAAAGACGCCGTTTTTGTATGACAACCCAGTGACAAGGATGCCTGCAGCGGCAGCACAACGTGATGACGTCACACGCGCCTACCTGATCGGATCACGGCGGAGAGGAAGAAGACAAAATGTCAGCGGAGTGGAAGTTTTTTTTTGTTGTTGTTGTGGATGTCGGACTCCGAAGATTTTTGGACTACGTTGAGCCTTGCTACATCGTCACCAGTCAGAGATATTTTTCCGACGTAAACTTATACGAGTTATAAGCCATCATTTCCGACGTCATTGAGAAGCTAAAAGCGGATAACACGACTTTGTTGGGTGAATTTTACCACAGACATTTGGACGTTGTGTTAGCTCCGTTAGCATGATTAGTCTTACAGAACAATGGATAGACAAAAACTTTTAACTTAAAAAGTCTGTCCTTCATGCACAGGAGTGCAGAGGATCACACACTGCAGCTAGGAACCTGGAACAAGCCTCCACAAGTGAGACAGCATCACAGGTGACTAATGCTAATAAATAACATTTAACACTTTTCATTTAATAGAAGTTAAAGTGCTATGCATCATATGGCTGTTACTGAATATATGTCACCAGCTCTTACAGGGGCGGCCGTGGCGTAGTGGTAATGGCAGTCGTCCCCCGATCGGAAGGTTGGAGGTTCGAATCCCGGTTCCCCACACCATGTGTCGTTGTGTCCCTGGGCAAGACACTTAACCCCGAGTTGCTCCCGGTAGGACTGGAAAGGCGCCTTGCATGGCAGTCTGCCGCTACCGGTGTATGAATGTGTGTATGAATGGGTGGATGGTTGGTATTGTAAAGCGCTTTGGGGCCCCTCATCGGGGGCTGGAAAGCGCTATATAAATAAGCTCCATTTACCATTTACCATTTACAGCTGTTGCACAATTTCTGTAGCAAATAAGAATAAATAAGAGGGCTATGTTCTGACAAAGGAAAGTATATAAAATATTGGCATATAGGATATCGACCAAAAATCCAATATCATGCATCCTTACAAATTATACTTTTGTTGCTGAGAACAGACTAAAATGAACTTTCCAAACACAAGAAAACAACAAACATAAACCCAACAAATCAAATAAATCAAAATAAAAAATATAAGCTTAGTGTTTATGAGGCTTTTAATGTTTTGGATCTACAACCATTTAAAACCCTTTCTCCACCAAAATTAGTAATATTTTGTCTTTTCTCCGAACTATTGTTCATAATGAGAGTTAAATTCATATTTTTGTGCCCCCCGAGTCCTTTTGTTCTGAAAGTTTTGGCCCACGTATGAAAAGGTTTGGACACCCCTGCCTTAAACGCTGTGAGCTGAATAAAAACAGTCTAAATCATATTGGAAGAAACATGCCCTTACAGATGGACAGAGTTAGGAGGTCATAGTATACATTCAGGACTCCAAGCCCCCCCCCCCCCAAATTAATATTATCCACCAAAGCTCTAAATCAATTAGAGCCCTCTGCCTTGTCTTGTCGTCCTTGCGACGTCGTCTCCGGTAAAAGGCCAACTTTATCAGGTTAAGTGCACAATGTGCTTCTGAGTCTGCTCCTGGATGTCCGTATGTAACTGTATGTGTGTTTTGTGTGTTTTCTGGAGGCCATTTGTGGGGCTCAATAATCTCTTCATTACACATAAACCCCTCCATGCACCCCCTCCCTGCCTCTGCAGGAGCTCTTTGCCTAATCAAAGGACCGGGAGCAGATCGGGGGGTTGCCTCTAAAGCAAACATCAGGGACACAAAGCAGCGTGCAGGTTCCTCATTCATAAATAAAACATCCTGTGACTGAGTGTGTGTGTGTGTGTGTGGGGNGGGGGGATCTGGATAAAATCTTAACACAAGTAGGATTTGTTGTCCTGGCTGGAACAAAAAGCAACAGAACGCCAGGTGAGGTGAGCTCAAAGATGAACTTTGACCTGTGAGAACACCCAGATTGAAGTAAAAGGAAAAACACTAAACTCAAACATGGGGGGTCGGGGCACTAACGATCAGTCGTTAGGCTGATGGTCCTCCTTTTGCATGTGAACAGCTAGTTCTGGTTGTCAGCAGCAAACTGTCTGAACAACTATAAAGTGCTGCTTATAAGACTGAAGAAGTCTTTTGGATAAAAGATGAAATGTTTCAACAAAGAAGAACTCGTCCAGAGGACCTGACTTAACCTGGTTAGATTTATCTACCTGGATTATTGAGCATGCATCAGGAGATACATGGGAGATTTTGCATTATGTAATGACCAGCCCTGCAAAAGTGTGCAAACACCAGGCACATCACCTTTCAGGGCAATACAATTACGAATATATATGGCTGAAAAACAAGTTATTTTTTGTGCCAATCTTCAAAATGATGTACAGTAGTCCCTTGCTACTTCGCGGTTTTTCAAAGTAAGATTGGACACAAGAAAAAAATTGTACAGGATACATGAGTGTCAACTTTAATATTATTCACATAATTGGGACAGTACTGGATACTGTAGAGTAAAAAGTTAACAAAAAATAATAATAATTGGACAGGCGCCGCCATTTTGTAGTTTTCTCTCAATAAGCCTACTCAGTGGTGTAGTCTACGTGATACTTGGGTATACCGAGTATACCCACTAGAAAAGCCTAAGAATTTCAGTATACCCATTAAAAAGTGTCCAATGATTCATGACATATCATTGGGCACGTGTCATTGATACGTTAAACTGCAGTTAAACACTTCCGCAACAATCTATCGGTAAGTAGCGCTTCGGACCGGAACCACGCCACTGCTGTTCTGCAGAGCCTGGTAAGAAAAATTTAGTAGCTACATATACGTATGTTGTTAAAATTAGTAGGTTTAAGAGTTTAGAATATTGTAAGAGTGTGGGAAGGGTTTCTAAAGCCTTAAAATATATAAATAAACACTGAAATAAATATAACGTCACTACTTCATAGATTTTACAGGATTTTTCCAGGATTCCGTGTATTTTTTTAATGTTTTTTTTTACTGTATTTATTACTGTTTATTACTGTAATGCATAATTGCAGGCTCAGAGTATGTAAGTGGAATGACTCTCAGCGACCACCACAACACATTTTAGCTCATCATCTGTAAAAATGAAGGACTTATCACCATTTTTGTGTTTGCTAGGGTTACTTAGCTGTGGCGGCCGCGGCCATCTTGAATTGGGTTGACTTCAAAAGTTGAACAGCTGTGGATGTTCCAGTGGTTACCATCGCTGAGTTTCATTAAAATAAGCTTCTGGTTTGTGTGATATTTTGCTAACAGACAAGAAGGGTTGATGCCAAGATTTGAGGCAAATATTTTGAGCTCTATGTAGCACTCAGATTATGTGTTGGGAATGACTCTCACCGACCACTACAGCAAACTTTAGCTTAACTTCTTTAAAACTGACGGAGCTGAGACCATTTTTGTGCTTGCCAAAGCCAATTAGCTGTGGCGGCCATCTTGGATTTTGTGGGACTAGATACCTTTTCAGTATAACGTCATGTGTTTGTAACAGCTCAACGTTTGCTCCTCAAAAACACATCTGATGTTTTAGCTGCATTCAACCAAATAAAAAGCTATTTTTTACACGATTGCCTTTTTTCTCTGATTTGTTGCATCATGCTTTATTAAAATCACGTTTTGTTTCTTGTTTGCAGCTCACAGACTTCCTATCAAATGAGTCGATAATGGATGGATGGATGGATGGATGAGCACTTGTGTTGTGGACCTGAATCTAAGTCCAAATGAAACAAAACCAAAGCTTAGGATGGACTCGCTGCAGAACTGAATTTGAGCGCTTTATTCAGTATAAGTCAGAGTGCGGCGTCCCGCAGGGCTCCATCAGTTCAATTATTATGGAGGGCCTTTACATTAGAGCATGCCACTTCCCCCTCAGAGAGCCGCGAGCACTACAACAAATAATACATACCCCAGGAAGATGCTAAATCTTATGAGTGGCCCATTTATCATTGCCAAGAGAGCTCCCCCACCCCACCCACACACATCGAGTCCTTTACAGGAAGAGGCAACAGCGAGGAGCCCGGCTGTCAGAAATCTGAACCACCAGCCTGCCCATGTCTGATAAACTGTAGGGGCAGCACCTGAGTCCTCCTAAAACCGTTGCGCTGTCACACATTCTGACGGCTGTCAGGAACACCAGGAGGGTCCTCGAGTGCCGGGACTCCGTCAGGACCCGAGGCCTGAAAACGCTTCTTTATCTCCAGAAAACACACGTCGGCCCAAAACAAGAAAATGTTAATAAATCACTGTCAGATAAGGCATCGAACTTTGGTGTGGCAGCTCATTAACGCAACGTTAGTCGGGAGCTGGTCCTGTGGGGCTCCGGGATGGATCCAAAAGATTCCCATTTCAACCTTTAAACCTAAAAAAGTTGGTCTAATTTAAATAAAAAGGCAAAGAGCCATTAAATGTCTGAGTCACGTTCTGAATACAGTATTTTCTGGACTATAGGTCGCACCTTTTTACAAGTCGCTTTGTCCAATTATTGTCAATAAATTGGAAAAATCCATAAACAGGTCGCACCTTTATATAAGTCGCATCTATTATGCGTCACCGCTATGCGACGCGTCAGCGCGTCACTTGCCCTGCTGAAAATGACACCACAGAAGCATGCACGGAAGAACTTTTCACAAGATGAACACAGTAAAAACAATTATTTGTCTGCTGAAAATTATAGCAAACATGTGTCTTAGCTTAACCGTTCCTTAATAAATTCACGTAATGGTCAAATCTGCTGGATTTAAATTTTTTCGCTTTGAAAAAGTACAAGGAAAAACAACGAAGCTAACCGCGACACATTTACGTCTATAAAACATTGAATTTTATCTCAAATAACTCCAACAGCTAACAGTTTGTAAATGTACATCTAGTGATTACTTTCTGTAAGTTTGAAAAAAAATCTGCTGTGTGGTTTATGAGCTATTTGCTCAAACGTACAAGGAAAAATCAACTAAGCTAACCGCGACACATTTACGTCTATAAAACATCGAATTTTATCTCAAACATCTCATAAAGCTAATCAGTTGTAAATATCCATCTAGTGATTACGTTCTGTAAGTTTGATCAAAATCTGTCCTGTGGTTCTTGACCTATTTTGCTAACAAACACTGAGCTAACAGCGAAGTAGCTAGTTCATACCTCCAGAGCAGGAGGCCGGGCTGCGACAGAGTGAATCCGACCAGAGGAGGCTCTCGTCGGACACATGAGGTGGGAACGGTTGGTGTACCCTAGCGGACAAAGGTGGTACTGCACCCCTAGCGGCCGAAAGTGGTACTGCACCATTTTTGCCAAAATGGAAAAACGGTCATATCTGAGCCAAAAATTGGTCTAAAAATATGGGAAAAATCCATAAACATGTCTCACCTCTCTATAAGTCACAGGGCATGCAAATTAGGCAAAAGGGTGTGACCTATAGTCCAGAAAATACGGTACTTGTTTATACAGTAGTCTTGCTACTTTGCGGTTCATTTATCGCAGACTCACTCAATCACATTTTTTCAAAGTAAGACTGGATATGACACACAATTGGCTGATGGATGAGCCGCACGATTGGTATGGATTAAAAATTTGTTTTAATTATTTTAAATTATTTAGCACCTGCTGCACCTGTGTGCAACCGACAGCTGCAGAAGCTTCCTCCTGTAGCACATCAGATCTCCGCTTTGCAGCGGAGAAGTGGGCACGGCCGAGAACGCTGGCAGGTGGCAGAGAGAGCGGAGGTCATAACACGCTGTGCCCTTTTAGAGCGTTTAAAGTTTAGAAAATGGTTAGGGACATTGCAAGAGTGTGGGAAGGGTTTAAAACACTTTAATAGGTAACTGAATATAAAAACTAAAATAAACTACTTACTACTACTACTTGTGTACATAATTTTGTTCCATTTCATGTACTACATGAGATGGTAATGACAAAAAAAATTGACTTGAACTTAGACTACTGTATCCCTACTTCACAGTTTTTCCACTTATTACGGGGGATGGGGGGGGGGGGTCCCTAACCCCCACAATAAACGAGGGACTAATGTATTTATTTTGTACAAATTGTTAATTTATTTTGACTCAGTATAATTTAAAATGGCTACCACAGCTCAACAACGTTAATAAACTGAGTTAAAGCCATAGCTATAAGTCCGTCAAATTGACAGATAATCAGATACACCACCGGTATGTCTGTTAGAAAAATATCTCATGAACTACTAGACAGCTGCCAATGAAATGCTCAAAAAGTAACCCTTACTTGTACAACTGATTTACTTTTTGAGCCAAATGAATTTAGGATGTGTGTCATTAATAATGTACCCTAACGAACACGGAACAGTCAATTGTTTCAAAGACTCAGCTACAGTTTGGAGTGGTAGTAACCGAGAGTTTTCCCCATCACATGTTCTGAGCTCGTTCAGATCTCTTTGTTAAAGCGTTGGCACACAAAGGGTTTCATTTAAGTCCCTGGGCAAGTTTGAATGGGGGTCATGGGATTGTGGGATTCTTCTCCCGGTTAGCTCTTTGCGGCACTTTGCCAGTTATCTCCTCCACACCACGCAGCAGTCCGTCTCTTTCCTTTTTTCTGCTGAAGAGCCATGGCTGAGCTCCGAAGCCTCCCCGGAACGCCAGAGAGTGAGAGAGAGTGCGATGGGGAGTCCAACGGGGATAATCCCAGTTTCAAATGGAGCTTAACGATACCCCCCTCCTTCACCCTCCTCCTGTCTGGCACAGATAACTCATCCTTCCTGGAGCAGACAGCCATTCGCTGAAGTCATGATTAGCATCCACTCGTCCCGTTCTTCAGCGTGACCAAGGGTTTATTTTTCTTGGACTGTGCTGAGATGAGAGGCAGGGGGTGCTGACAGGTATCGCCTTCAGGCATTTGATACGTCAACTATTCCAAACTTTTCATGTTGTAACATTAGTCTCGACAATATGTCTGTGTCCCGTCGTGACTTCGTGATTTAATTTGTCTCTCTGGTCTTGTAGTTATGAAAGTGTAAGAAGTGACAGCCTGTCATTGTTGCTGCCTGTGTTTAACCAGTTTCATGTTCATTTTATTTATTTATACAGCGCCAAGTCACAACAGAAGTCATCTCAGGGCACTGAACAGAAACTTACATATGAATATAAAGTTAAGATTATTTATTATTTATCTTTCATGTTGCTGCTTTCAGGTGCTGTTGGCTGTTTGACCACGTTAACGTGGCGAGCACCACCCAACACCTCCACAAGATTCATGCAGGAGTTGCAAAGGCTTCCTGTACTTTCTAGACCATTCCCACACATTATTGTGCATATTGTTTGTATTCCAGCATTACTGGATAACTGGACAAGACTAGTTTTATAGCCGGACAGATATTTTAACAACTCAATGATCAACACAGTCTCTCTTAATTCATTCAGGAACTTAAAAGTCTCAGGTTCAAACTTTTCTTTATTTGTTTTATTTGATCTTTATGTTTGAGAACCAAACCTTATTTACAAACATGACCTTTTAGTCATTGTTAGTGTTGCTACAGTTTTGCCTGTTTCTTCCGCATTTAATTAGTTTTAAATAGTTTTATAAGGTTAGGTGTTTTAGTCACTTATCAACCAGCAGCACGTCCCTTTAAACCAGGCCATGATTGTGTGTGCATGAGAAATAAATCAAAGCTGTTGTGGTCAAAACGTTAAGTGCAATCTCATGTGATATGTGAAATGCACGTGTTGTGAACGGCTCTCAGCTACATCCACATCAAATTCGTCCTCTATCTATACAGCTGATTGAGTTATAGCCATGTTTGTGTTTTGTAAGGTCTGTTTGCAGTGGTGGCCATCTTGAATTGAGTTAGCTCCAAAAGTGCACTTATTGTAGAGAAATATCCAATGATTATCCCCTGCAAGTTTTATTAGAATCTGACCAGTGGTTTATTAGGTATTCTAGTAAAAGGAAGACAAAACATTAATGTCCACCTCTTGGCGACTTGCGATGACAAACTCTTCCAAACAGCTCTGATCTTTCTGCGTTGCATGCCCGGGTAAAAGTGCTTTCTGTCAGAGGGGTCTTCTCTGAAATGTGGACATGTACTCCTAACCATGCTATTTTTATTCCACCAGACCCCCAACATGCAGTGCAGCTGAAACGCTGTATATTATCTTACTATCATCACAGAGAAATGAGAGCAGCCACCACCAGTGTTTGTTCATCCCCACAGCTCCACCATCTGTTACACACGCTTTTTACAAAGATGGGTGGGCTAAACACAACCTCATTTTCTAATGTTTGTTCTAATATTTAACCTAAGAACCCCCCCTACTGATACACTGAAACACTTTTGGCACCATTCTGTGTTGGTGGCAGTTTTTCCTGTTATCCCTCATCATTCTTTTGCTCCCCTGGGTGATTCAGAGACATCCCTGGTGCCTCGTGCAGGTGGATGACTGCACAGAACACAAGAATGGGCACCAGTTTATACGAGCACTGCAGTTTGAGTCTATTGATGAAATCAATTTGTTCTGTCTGCCAGATGACTGGCAGACCAGCTTAGCCATGTTATATTTAGCCAGTGTTGTCTAGTTTTTGTGAGCTTCTTTATAAATAGTCACAGGAATTTTGTTTCTTCGTCACAACCTAATATTAGAAAGGCGAGAAGAAATGAATGCAAACTTAATCCATCACATGCTCATACACATAGTGTCCCTAATCAGCTTTTTTTTTTCTTCCATTCAACCTTTTTTTATACAGGTTAATCCCACTGAGCCTCGGGGACTCATTTACAGAGACCTGATTTTAACAGAGTGATGACAACAGTGGACAACAATAGACAGTCAAAAGGATGCGTACAAATTGAGAATACCAAGTGAAAATAAAATGGTATTAAAAATATAATTTAAAAAAAAAACAGCTAGGTTGAAAGACAATGTAAAATACTCAAAACAGGAACATGTCTGCATTGGTTTTTCCCAGGAACTTAGCAGATGTTTAAAGCCACGACTTAGAGAGGTCATGGTCGAGCTTCAGATCTTTTTGCAACACATTCCAGGAAGCAGGAGCAAAGTAAGGGAAGGCCCTTTTGCCAAGTTCAGTCCACACTGAGGGAACACTGCATGTAATGTCCTGAGAGCGCACGCTGTAGCTGCACTCACGTAGTGACATGTATGAAGGCAGCAGACCAACAAGTGATTTAAAGATGAACATGTACCAGTGACAGAGTGTGTGAAGCTTACCTTAAATGAGTCTGCTTTTTACCCTCTTGTGTCTTTAGTAAAATGTACGTGTGTTTGTTTTGTCCTTTCAGAGCCATCAGCCAGTCCGGCCAAGGACAACTACAGGATGAACCGCTACAAGAACAAAGCACTGAATCCAGAGGAGATGAGGCGCAGGAGAGAAGAGGAGGGGGTCCAACTCAGGAAACAGAAGCGAGAACAGCAGGTATTATAAATATAATAAGTATAAGAACTATGTGATGTCATCATTGTATGTTATCATACACTGACAAAATTAGTTCTCTGCATTTAACCCATCACACTGAGATACACCCAGGTGGAGCAGTGGGCAGCTACACACCTTGCTGTCCCTTAGAGTTGTGAATATGTGGTAATCTCTCATCTCACTTCAAATCCTAGTGTCTGAGTAGCACACGTTGAAGTCAAAAACACTGGGAGATAATAAGGAAGCATGTCGAGCAGCATATACTCAGTAAAACAATGTATCTGATTTTTTTCCAGACAATATTTATTAGAAATACTTCAAAAAAAAGGCGTTCAGTACAGAAAGAACTGGACTTTATTTGTAACAGAAGACGTTTCGCTTCTCATCCGAGTAGCTTTCTCAATATAGAATTGAGTAGAATAGAATTGAGAAATCTACTTGGATGAGAAGCGAAACGTCTTCTGTTACAAATAAAGTCCAGTTGTTTCTATATTGAACGCCTATTTTATTTTATCATGTCCTGGATGACTGAGAATCTTCACCAGCATATTATAAATACTTGTTGGTCCGTTTCTGATGTGCAGCACCTTCTGTAATGAGTTCCAGCTCATTCCTGGTGACCAGGAACTTCCTGCCAATGAATCTGAGGGATGTACTGTATTTGACTTAACACTGATAAATTTGAGTAGAACAAATATGTCCAAGTACGCCTACTGTGTATGTCGCCATTTGCGGGACAGGCAGTTGAAAATAGCAGAATAAAGCTGAGAACTAAACTCACTTGTTGAAGTTGTTGAAGTTTCCGGTGAGAGCTTCTATCACGGCTGTGTGTTTACCAAAGCAGGAAAAAAATCATCATCTTTAGCTTTAAAGGCTCCAATGTTTTTGTTGAATCTCCTCTCAGACTTACAGGATAGTGTTGGCAGCATCTTGGTCATTTTTAAATCTTTAGTTGAACAAATCCATTCCTTGAGTTATCAAACAGGTTGGAAACATCCAACATGTGCCCTAATGTTAGCAGTGAGGGGGAATTTACAAACGGATTACATTTTACTTATTTCATGCCCTAGATACAGTTCTATAATCAAAAGTGTGTTCAGATGTGCAGTCGCTTTCTATTCTAACTTACAGGTAAGTGTATTTTGCTATAATTTTATGTTGACTGAAAACCAAAGGTGGGCGCCAGACCGCTAGGGAGCACTAATCCGCTTATAGCGGTCCTAAACAATTTGTTAGCGTTATAACGGATTGACTAACTTTTATCATTCATAAGCGGATTTGCGCTATTTCTATTTAAAATGCAGTACCGCTAATAGCTAATTATCTATCAGTAAAAATGAAAAAACTTATTTACGGGCTCTTAAATCAACTGGACGACTGCTCACGGACCATATCCTGTCACCGCCGGATGTGGTCCGTGAACAAAAGCGGTCCCCGCCCTAAGGCGGGGCTAGAGAGAGCGCTCTCTATATAGCAGTTAGCAGCCAGTGTGTTACTCTGCAGCCTTACTGCTTGTTTTCGAAGAGTCCGACGAAGAGTTTTTAACATGGAGGGTGAACTTATGGATGTTTCTCAGCGGCCTACGCGACGCGTCAGCGGCCGTGGTGTAGTGGTAATGGCAGTCGTCTCCCGATCGGAAAGTTGGCGGTTCGACTCCCGGGACCCGCACCATGTGTCGTTGTGTCCTTGGGCAAGACACTTAACCCTGAGTTGCTCCCGGTAGGACTGGAAAGCACCTTGCATGGTAGTCTGCCGCCACCGGTTTATGAATGTGTGTAGCATTCAATATATGTGTAGCACTTTGAGATTTTCAGTAATGAAAAGTGCGTTATAAATTGAATTAATTAATTATTATTATTAAATTAATGTTTGTAATGAGACACATCTTAAGAATCAGGAAGTTTCAAACGAAAAATTTCAGTCAGAGAGATTTATTTGTCATACACACCACACGTGATACACGAGGTGGGACGAAACCATGTACATGGGTCCCAGTTAGACCTAAGAATTTTTTTAAAAAGAAAAACAGTAGTAAGATCCGAATCATGAACTAAGAATATACTGTACTACATTCACTAAACTGACGCCAAAAATACACTACACACGTTACGGCTCCGCCCCGCTCCGGTCCGACCTCCGCAGCAAATACGCACCCATTATCCCCATGTGATGTGAATCCTTCTGTATTTTGTGTATTATTTGTACGTTTTTTTATGTAAAGTATCTGTATACATTAATTTTTAGCATTTTTAGAGAGACACTTTCTAGAGAGACACGAACAGCCGGAAACAAATTCCTTGTGTGTGTCAACATACTTGGCCAATAAACCTGATTCTGATTCTGATTCTGATTATAATCAATGACAGAATTTACACTGGCTCCGCACGGCGGCGGCGAGCTGCAGCGAGCAGCGGCGAGCGGACGGCAGTCCGTCAAAATTAGAAATTTTTCTATTTCTGCCGGATGCCGGAGCTGTGCCGGAGTCAACTTTTGAAGATTACGTCGCACCAACAGGAAAAGGAACGAGCACAACTTCCGTATTTACAAAATAAAATCACCACGGGCGGACTAATCCTAGCTCTATACGGATTTATTTGTACAAAAATGCTGTCAAACTATCATTTCTGACTACGCCTACAAACGCAATACAAGAAATAAAAAGAAATACAAGAAATAAATAAAGTATTTTATTCTGAAATGTAATACATCACTTCCTGTTGCTCAAACCATGTCCTGTAGCTCATTTACGAGAGAATATCAAGGCAGCAGTATCTACAGTTGTTCTCTTTCTTCCACCGAGTGAATTGTTTTGTTCTGACTTACTTATTTATCACTTGATTTATCGCGCGATCTCGCAATTCCCGCGCATGCGTCTCGGAGCGGCGCATCCAGTCGGACCTGAGCTGAGCGGAGGTAGTGGAAATTGGACTCGCACAGCTGCGACCTGCGGAGCGGGGCGGAGCGGAGCCGCGTGTAGTGTATTTTTGGCGTTAGAATACACTAAGCACTAATGGTACAAAAACAACAAAACAACAGCGGCACAAACATGAGTCTGTGTGAGCAGATGAGGGCTAATGAACACAGTAACATGAAATAATCAGCAGCGTGAGATCAGCAGCATGGAGAGTCTGTAGTTTACAGGGTGAAAAGTTCAGTTCTCCAGGAGAGAGAGAGAAGAGCCGCTGCTCCTCCACATTGAAAAGAGACAGTCGAGGTGGTTTGGGAATCGGGTAAGGATGCTCCCTGGGCGCCTCCCTAGGGAGGTGCTTCAGGCATGACTGACTGGGAGGAGACCCCGGGGAAGACCCAGGACACGCTGGAGAGACTGTCTCTCAGTTGGTCTGGGAACACCTTGGAGTCCTCCCAGAAGAGCTGGAAGAGGTGGTTGTGGAAAGACATGTCTGGACCTCCCTGCTCATGCTGCTGCCCCTGAGACCTGATTCTGGAACAAGCGAAAGATGATGGATAAGGATAGTTTATGTGCAATGAACATATTTTATGTTACATCTCACTGTGTGTTCTCCCACAGCTCTTCAAAAGAAGAAACGTGGATGCTCTCAATGAAGAGGAAGTCATGTTTGAAAGTCCACTGGTGGACTCGTACCTAAGTTCTCCAGCAACGGTGAGTTTCTGGCTTTGTACTGAATCTTCAGAAGGGTAGGAGGGTTCAATTGTTTTATTTGTTTGTTTATTTATTTTGTGTGGGTAGTTGTTCATTTTCCTATCCTTCAAGCATTTTGTTTTATCAAATGAAACTGTTGAAATTTTATGATTTAATTGATTATAATATTTTGTTAATTTTGTATAAAGCTCAAACTAATGCACTTCTAATATTCAGAAATATTTTGTCAGAAGAACGAGTAATTATAATCTTAAGGGGACAAATGTATTTGTGAAGCCACCTTTTAGGACTAGTTTGAGGGGAAGATCTACCATAGTTCAAGGAATAGGGTTATGGAATAAATTGGAATCTGATATTAAAGTGGTCAGATCAATGGTTGCATTCAAAAGAATGATTAAGTTTAAACGGTTAAAAACATATATTTAAATGAGTTGAAATTTGGAAGTTTGTGTATGATACCGAGGGTAGTAATTAATAATTAAGTTGTTCACTATTTTGGAAATTATATGAGTTGGTTGTATCAAGTGTTTATTTTTGGAGGTTAAAATTAAGTTGATTATTAACTTTGTAATCAAAGGAGTTGTCTGTATGAATTGTTTATTGGAGTAAAAGGGGCAGAAAAAATCAGATTTTTCTTCTTCTGCCGCCTTTCATTTTATATATTTTTTCTCTCTCTTATTGTATTGTATTGTTTTGTTGCTTTAATCATAAAATGAATGAATAAATAAATCAAATCAGTTCAAAATCCTTTTGATTATGAAATTATAACAAGTGTTTGAGTGGATCAGTGATAAAAACTTTCTCTTGCAGGAAGGAGTTATTACCAGAGACATGGTTGAGATGCTTTTTGCAGAAGACCCAGAGCTTCAGCTTGCAACAACACAAAAGTTCAGGAAACTTCTTTCCAAAGGTAAACACCAGAGTGATTCTACAACAACAAGACAAAGATCGACTTTTAACAATTGCAGTGCTGGTGCTCTTAAAAGAAACGTTCTGCTTTAGTACGGTAACTTAGAACCCAGCAGTGCTGATTAAACCATTTCACTGCTTTAAAAACATTTAAAAAATGTTTAAAAAAATAAAAACAGAAATCCTCAAACCTCTCATTTTAAACCAAAAATACCACAATGTAATATTCTTCATTGTGTTGTTCTATTAATCCACTCTGGAGTTGCCCATAGTGAGAGGTGCCGAGTGCTGTGGGTCTACTTTTAGCTCCCCGACTTGGTGCCTGCGAGGGTAGCTTCCCTGCACCTTTCAGTGGGGGGACGAGCTCTGACTTTTTTGTTTAAGCCTACATGCCAAACAGCAGTTCGTACTTCTTTAAAAAACAGTCCTAGGGCCAAAAAAATGCACCCAGTGGTATATTTACTCTAAGTATATTTATTTTTCAGTGATATAAATGTCTCGTTTTCAAATCCTGGCGCTTGTGATGTCACAAGCTCCAGGACAATCCCCCCCCCCCACCTTGAGTCCAGCCCCTCACCTAGCAACCCCTGGTGATGCTCCACCCACTTCAGTATACATACCTGCAAACTAGTCACCTTTCGGCGAAAATCGCCGTTTTCAAAGCAAAATATATCATTTACGTGATTCGTGTAGATCCGATGAGTTTTTGTTTTTGAGGAAGGGGGGGGGGGTCAGACCCGTGACTGCATCAGAATGCATCATTTCCCACTGACTGGATTTCAAGACACAGTGAGACATCTTGTCGACAATAAAACATCTTTGTTGGAGCGCGAGATTTACCCAATCAGTCTCAAGACAGACTATAGTGGGCGGGACATCTATGGCCGCAGCCAAGTAAGCGCGAGTTCAGGGCTCTGGTTCAACAGAGCGAGTGGGGAGGCGAAAACAGATTAGAGGCGGTGTTTTACAAATGACTGACGCAGAGCCAAGTCCTCTAGTGTGGGAGCTCCACCACGCTTCATAAAAAAAAAAAAAAACTGCGCGAGCGCGACATGTGCTTTGAAAAGTGACGACACTACACAGGAGAACCAACGTAAACATGACCGAGTCGTAAACTAACAGCAGCAGTAAGTCTCTTCATTAAACCATTTGTTCCGTTTCAAAGTGAGAAAACATGTCAGTCTCTGCTCTGTTTTGAATGCCTCTTTTTATTTTTTGACTATCATCTTTTTAGTGTATGTCCTAATTATATTGGGATATGTTAATAAATGTATTTTTTCCTAAAGTCAAAAGTCGTTAAAGAGCAAATTTTTCTTTATGCTGTAGATGAGAAAGAGCCCAGGTAACACACATTGTCTGGAAAGTAAAATAGTTCAAATCAGTGATGCTGTTCTGAGTCTATCACTAAATCAGAAAACTGTAAAAAGCCCCTCCTAAATTTACTGTTGGTTATTAAAATGTCACCTGTTCATTGGGTAAAGTTAATATTTTTATACATGCAGTTGAGTGTCATTATTGTTTAGTAAAATGGCATGTTGTGTTACCAATAAAACTAAATAAAAATTAACAAATTAAAAGTCAGTTGCACCCCTAAAGTCACTGTGATAAATTGTCACATTAATTTCATTATCTTAGCCACAGGAGTGAGTTTAAAAACAGGATGATGTCTATATGAACTATAGTTGAATGAGGTGTCTCTAAAATATCCTGATTCATGATCAATAATAATTTAAACAATTTTTTAATCTGTCCACAGGACCTGACTTTATTTTGTTAGATGTCTCTAAAATAGTTATTGAATCAAGTGTTTACATGTAGGTGAACATAGATGTTTAACAACTTGTTAAAATACACCAGAAAAAAAGGAAATGGCATCTACTTTATTCAAAATTTTCTGGCAAAACATTTAAGAAATGAGTTTTTACTGTTAATAATAATAATGAATTTAATTTATAACGCACTTTTCATTAATGAAAATCTCAAAGTGCTAAAATGTTCTGCTGTATTTGGCTTGCTGCTGTTGTTGTTTGTTAATTTTTTGGTTGACACAATCTTTCCTATTTATGTTCTCATTAAATTAAGTTAGTAAATGACTTTTACCTGAAGCATGTTAATAAAATTACAAAATCTCTCCGGGGGGGGGGGCTTGGCGCAACGTTTGTCACCTTTTTCATCCCTTCTGAGTTTGCAGGTATGAGTATAAAAGACGTCACGGTTGTTTTTCCTGAGTTCATCTCAGAGTTCGATGTTTCGTTGTTGTTAAAATGCAGTACCGCTAATAACTAATTATTATCAGTAAAAATGAAAAAACTTATTTACGGGCTCTTAAATCAACCGGACGACTGCTCACGGACCATATCCGGTCCGCGCCGGATGTGGTCCGTCAAAAAAAAAGCGGTGCTCGCACTAAGCAGTTAGCAGCCAGTGTGTTACTCTGCAGCCTTATTGCTTGTTTTCAAAGAGTCAGACGAAGAGTTTTTAACATGGAGGGTGAACTTATGGATGTTTCTCAGCGGCCTACGCGACGCGTCAGCGCCTCATTTGCCCTGCCCAAAATGGCGTCTGCCTCTGGGTCTGACTCAGGGTCCCCTTTGGAGGGCGGAGTTAATGTAAACAGATTTTTGAAGGGCGTGGCCTTATCATAAACAGCCTGTTCAGAACGGAAGTGAGAAAAGGCACAACTAGAAAGGGGATATTTTATTATCTAAGAATTATTTTGTGCATTAAATTGAATGAACATGGTCTGGATAGCCCACAGACATACCATAAAAATGTATAGGACCAATATTTGGTCCCCTTTAAAGGCTCTGGATGTTGTGGGGCTGTCTTGGTTGACAAGCCTTTGCAACATTGCATGGACATCGGGGACAGTGCCACTGGAGTGGCAGGCTGGGGTGGTGTTCCCCTCTTCAAAAAGGGGGACCAGAGGGTGTGCTCCAATTACAGGGGCATCACTCTCCTTATCCTCCCTGGTAGGATCTACTCAGGGGAACTGGAGAAGGGAGGGATGGAGAAAATAGAAATTCTCTACTCATTTTATAATGGAAGTACCACAGATGTCCTTCATTGTGTTGCTTTTATTAGTCCATTTATATTATTTTGTTTATTGATTTATTCCCAAATTAAGTCAAATGTAGTTCACAAAGAAATATCAAGTTTATTACCTTAAAGTTATTTAAAGCTCCACTGACATGTTCTTTTAACTTTTCAAAAAATGGCACAACATATATAAATATTAAGATAGACCTCTGACCGTTTTTGCTAAAATAATGTTCAATGAATGAAATTTCCTCTCAAAATATTTTAAATTTAGCGCCGTTTTTTTAGACCGTAAATCCGGATTTTCCGGTCACGTGTCAGCAGAACCGATCTGACGTCACGTCCGATACTGAACTCTGCTCAAACCGTACATTGAATGGACAAAAATATAAACGCATCCGTCGAATTTAGCCAATTAAAACTACATTTTAGCGATTTGGCTTCAGTTTGGGGAAAAAAAAGTTATTTTGAGTGATGCACAACGAACGGAAAGGTTTATATTCTCCGTATTGCTTTTTTTTTTCAAGGGAGGTTTCACATTGAGCACCAGATGGCAGCAGAGCTATCGTGATAACTCTTACAGAAGCAACACGGAGAATATAAACCTTTCCGTTCGTTGTGCATCACTCAAAATAACTTTTTTTTCCCCAAACTGAAGCCAAATCGCTAAAATGTAGTTTTAATTGGCTAAATTCGACGGATGCGTTTATATTTTTGTCCATTCAATGTACGGTTTGAGCAGAGTTCAGTATCGGACGTGACGTCAGATCGGTTCTGCTGACACGTGACCGGAAAATCCGGATTTACGGTCTAAAAAAACGGCGCTAAATTTAAAATATTTTGAGAGGAAATTTCATTCATTGAACATTATTTTAGCAAAAACGGTCAGAGGTCTATCTTAATATTTATATATGTTGTGCCATTTTTTGAAAAGTTAAAAGAACATGTCAGTGGAGCTTTAATATGAAAAATATTGTCTTTTTTTGTTTTGAAAACTAAACCAACATTATAAACACACCTGTTACAATAAAATGGTCTCAGCCTGTGTAGTTTTTCTCACCAGTACCAGACACAGATTGTTTTCTAAAATACACGTTGTCTTTATATGGTGTGTATACTAGTGCTGTGCGATATGACGATATATATCGTGGGGACGATAGAAACGTGTCTTATCGTGCTACTTGCCTTCTATCGTCTCTATCGTTTATAAAATAATTTTATTAATTATTCATGCAAATAAATAAAGTAGGTTACGATGAAATGTATTGGTGTTGTCACTTTGCTTAAACTCAGTTTATATATGTGATAAATAAGAATTTTAAAAAACGTACGCAAAGAAGCTTCATATTGTGGTTTTGCGAGATGACGGCGCTGCTTTATGTTTGACGCACGCGCGGGTTTGCGACACATGCTTTACGTTGTTAAACTCGAGAGCGATGGAGACGCAGGGGCATGAAGCCGGTGTCACAACAAGGAGAAACAGCTGCACAGGCAGCCCAAGAAGAAGAACTTTTACCAAAAAGAGGGGGAACGTCTGTTATTTGGGTACATTTTGGATTCAAGAAGTCTGACACGGAGCAGAAAACGGTAATCTGCAAACTTTGTCACAAGGCCGTTCCCTCGCCCGACGCCAACACAACCAAACCACAACTCAAACCAAATACTAAATTAATTGTGGTATATTGTGAAATAAATCGTTATTGCGATATAAAAAAGTCCATATCGTGATATATGATTTTTTTTCCATATCGCACAGCACTAGTGTATACAGTATTTTAAAGTTTCGTTGGTGTTCCAAAACGTAGGAGCAAAAAGCAGCTGAACGGTTGCCCCGATAAACAGCACAACAACCGTTGTGTTTTCAAAGACCAAATGAAGATGTCTGCATGTAGTTTTAACTTCTTTTTTTTTTTTACAGAGCCCAACCCTCCAATTGATGAGGTTATAAATACACCTGGAGTGGTCGAGAGGTTTGTTGAGTTTCTAAAGAAGAGCATCAACTGCACACTTCAGGTCAGTAAATAAAAAAAGTTTGTTTCAATAATAATCACTTGTTATTTTAATGCTTCTGCTTGTTTACGATAGATCAGTTAGACGTTGCATGATTAAAATGTCTCTAATCCTAAAATCTTTCTTCTTATTTTTATTTATTTGTCCCTCTGCAGTTTGAAGCTGCGTGGGCTCTGACCAACATCGCATCAGGAACGTCCTCGCAGACAAAGATCGTTATAGAAGCTGGAGCTGTACCCATCTTCATCGAATTACTCAACTCAGAATTTGAGGACGTTCAAGAACAAGTAGGACATTTTTTACTGCAATTGTTGTAACAAGTTTGTTTTTTATTGTACCGTTGTCCCTCGTTTATCACGGTTGTTTGGGCCCACGCCCACCATGATAAGTGAAAAACTGTGAAGTAGGGATACAGTAGTTCATTTCAAGTTCAGTAAACTTTGTCATGACATGTGCCAGGCTGTAATCACACTCACCTGTTACTCCCAATCTCCCTTTTTAAATAAACAATTTACATTTAATACTGTAACTTTTTAAATAAACAATCCATACAGCATAGATTGTTTATTTAAAATACAGTATTTCAATTTAAATTGTAGAGAAGTGCAGCAGAACATCAGAGGGATGTCACACAGCTTCACCTCTGCAGCACAAAGCAGAAACGTACGTCTTCAATTACACTGAAACAACTGAACATAGGAGTTCTAAAATAATTAAAAATAACTTTGAACACTTTTATATTTTGTGATTATGATGGTTTTTATGATGTGACACACTTTGAATTTTAAGCTGGAAGACAAAAGTTAATCATTCTATCTGGACAGCAAAGGGTTAACCCTTCACAAAGCTGCAGCAGGAGAAATGTGTGTGTGCGTAGCAGAGAAGGAGATCAGCTGCAGGAGGGAGCTTCCCCTGCACTTGTGGGCTGCACACATGGTCCAAAATCTTTTAAAATAATTTATTTTAAATAAACAACCCATGGCTCATCCCTCAATCAGCCAATTGTGTCTAATCTTACTTTGAAAAACCGTGATATAGTGAATCCATGATAAACTAGCAGCGAAGTAGTGAGGGACTAATGTACTGTATGTGTTTATCTCAGGTTGTTTAACGTTTTGTGACGTGTCTTGCAGGCTGTGTGGGCGTTGGGGAATATTGCAGGGGACAGTGCAGTCTGCAGGGATTACGTCCTAAACTGTGACATCCTTCCACCACTGTTAATGTACGTTAATCTAGTTTTTATTGTTTCTGATGGCTTTAATGACCCAAAACTAGTGTGAGCACGTGACGTGCTCTGGCTGTGATCTTACTGCTGCGTGCTCTTTCTGTTTCAGGCTTTTGACAAAATCCACCAGATTGACCATGACTAGAAATGCAGTGTGGGCTCTGTCTAATCTCTGTAGAGGAAAAAATCCTCCTCCAGCTTTTGAAAAGGTAATATTTATATTAATATAGGGTTGAATAATAAATTAATAATGGTGTGGCATTTTAAACAGAAACTTTACTCAATTTAATTGTAATTATTTTTAAAATCATTAGACCTATTCCTTCATTTTCACTAGTTTAATAGATTGATGTGGACCGTGGTGCTGAGCTCACCAGTGATCATAGTTTCCTCTTTATATTATTTTCAAAATAAACTACGTTGACAGAAACAATAGGACACTCAGTTGTTTGTCCTTAATTTTATGTTCTTGGGTTGATTTGGGTTAGATGTGTTGGAAAAAAGCAGAACCAACTGGAAAAGTTTTGTTAAAAAACAACTTGGTATGTCACTCAAAGTGTTGGTGTCAAATAATAATAAAAAAAAAAACTAATTGTTAATATTGCATTTCTTTTTCATATAGACCATTTTAATTAGATTGGATATTTTAAAATGACTGACCATCCTTTATTAAGTTCAATAAATTCAAACAATAATTGTCCCTTCTACAGTACATGCAGTAACCTTTTTGACTTACAGGCTTTTCCACATCACAACATAAAAATGATCTGATCTGTACCTGTTTTTGAAATTATTCAAATCAAACCTGAAGTGAACTAAAGCACACAACAGATTTTACTTCATAGCCATTTAAAAATAAAGCAAAACTGGGAAAGCTGGGTATATAAAGAGAAAACTAAATGTCATAATTTCAGCAAAGGTTCACTGGGAGCAAATTTGCCAATTGCTATTATAAAAGTTGTTAAAATAATGACTAGAGAAATTTTTTTTTTTTTTT